>JAXQQM020062047.1:0-50751 GCA_034641835.2 Pinus albicaulis | reverse complement strand
ATTCCCGGATGCAGGTGTACAGCCAGATGTTTAACTCGATGGGACAGAGGTGCGGCAAGGTGGGCCGACACCTGCCCACCCAGGACATGGCAGTTATTTGGTCTTTGTGCGACGGATTGTTGCATTTACGTTTTGCAGATATCAATAACATTGTTTCAAGGGGTTCAGGACCTCACTTCATGCCCACCACATTGGTTTCTGCCCTCGCATGCTCCTGCATGTTGGAGAACTCAGCTCACTTCAATGCTTCAGTTATGATGGGGGATTTTCGATGCGTGAGAGGGAAGGTTAAATGGTGGGGTGACGATGGGCCTTCTGTGGAGTTGTCTCAGTCGCACCACGTCCGTTTCTATCTGATCTTTGGTCTCAATTATGCTTTCAATCTGTGCTATGTCGGTTTTACCATACCTGGTGTCTCGCGCGACTTGGAGGGGGCTTTTCTTTTGGAGCTGTGCGCTGGTCCTATAGTGGCGTTGCCTCCACTGGACCCTTGGCATTCTACTCGGGTCTCAGGTTTCCTTTTGAATTGTTATTCCCCTACCACTGCTGCTGTTTGGTCTCAATTGGTCCCCCCTATGCCTCGTCTGCGCCACAAAATGCGGAGCCCTAGAGGCTACACCAGGGGTCATCCTTCGAGCGCGCAGTCCAGCCCTTCTTCGGTTTTTCCATCTTTCTCCAGCGGTATTTTGGCTGGCCACTACCCTCGAACCCGCAGTGGGAGAGGGCGTTTTCCTGAATTTCGCCATTGCTGGAGTTCCCCTGCTCCCCGACCTCCGGCCACCTCGCCTCCTCCCACTACTGGTTCTGCGCGCTTCACCTTCAACAACGCCCTGATTCGCCCAAGGATTACTGCTATCTTGACAGTGGTCTTCCATGAGGAAGCCCAATTGGAGGAGACTAGCGCACATTCAGCATGACTTTGGGCGGAATTTGCCCAGACTTCGAACATGACGATGGGGGTTGGAAGCGCGTCGATGCAGGTTCTGGAGGCTCCAGCTCACAGAGTTCCAGATGTGGATATGGCTCCAGCTAATCCTGGTCCCTCAGAATCCGAAGATGCTCTTGCCAGAGATTTGCTTGCCTCAGGTTGGTGTCGTATTGTTGAAGAACCTCTAGATGACTAGTCTGCTTACTGTGAGGCTTTTTTCTTTCCTTGCGGCCCAAACTATTGGGCATGTTTCTGTGCAAACGATTATGTGGCTTTTTGGCTTCTTTTTGTACACTTTTGGTTCCATGCAAACTCAGGAAGATCACAACCTGCTCCCCTGCGTGGGTTTTGACAATATTTTTCAGACTGGTTTCCCTGTCTATGGGCAGTCTCCATAGGTGTTTTTCATGATAATTCTGCCTCCAAGGCAGTAGTTTTGACTGCGGTCACGATGTAATTTTATTCCCTTGTTAATAGATTAATATTATTTAGAAAAAAAAAAATATCACCATGGTTATAAACCCAATATAAGCCCTCTATGCAAGGTTCTCTCCTTCTATTATTTCACGCAAATTAATGTTCATTCTTGGCATTCTAATTTAATATTCGAACCTTATAAACCATAACCCCAATGGTTAATCTATCCTCCAATACAATGCACAATCTGGGCAACTCACAATAATCTCAATTGACAATTTCAATACTGTGCGGAACCTTCCTTTAATAAGGTTATAAACCCTCAAGCATATACGATGTTCTTTTAATAAAACCCAGCCAATGTTCGTTTCAATTTCGGAAGCTTTTCTCAATCCTCATGATTAATATCGACTTTACAATTTCACCATATGAAGACCTATTCTTGAGAGTATTCGGATTAATTACTCAAATTTCCTTTAACCCAAAGTACCAACCATCAAACATATAATAATCTTGGGACTTTATTACTACTATGGCAGATATTAAGGTTCGGTTGGGTCCCACAGCATAACATATCCAACCCACATAGACCATTCTTATATGCGCACTCAACTTTAATATATAAACATTGCAATAGATATTAAACCCTGACTTCATGTAATAACGCTCGGGCCCACAACATACTACTATATGCTAACCATCATACATAGCACCCCTTGGTGACTTGCATATCAATTATAATATATGGACATATATTACAGCCCCGTTCAATTTATTATGAACCTTATAATAAAAACCCACGTATTTAACTTATATGTGAACACTCTATCGTGTATTCAAATTCATGTGGACTAACTCAACCTGCATTCGGCCCACCGTAGGCTTTATCACAATTCAACATAGGTATATACCACGCATATGAATATGCTGTTCTCAACATATAAATCCAATTACACAGGTCCACTTCATATATATCAACCTATATTAATATACGTTATAACCTCTGCCTTTCTCAACATTGTAATAATTCTTGACCTTACATAAAATGTTCACCATACCTTAACCAGGCATTATAATTAAATATAATCGTCGGGCCTACAACTACTTACCTCGTTCACTAACCGTCGACCAGATCTGATGGCTCATGGAATGTCGCTTTGTCTTGGACGATCCAACGATCATCGCCCATTATCGCGTAATTTAGATGCAATGACGTTAATTCCCAGAAATCACGCGATGAAAATGGTTTTGGAAAACCATATTAGGACACGTGGCATCCAGAGACACATTTCCCGTTTTTTTTTGTGAAACCATTTACCATTTAAAAAAAGTGTGAACCCACTGGTTTTGTGACCCTCCGGTTTTACTGTTCCTCATGGTTTTGTTCCTTCGCTTCACGATTCCTTCGCTCCAGAAAACAAAGAGCTTTTCTTTAATTTAGTTTCATCTTCCACTGTTTTGATTCACGATCTCGGACAAGGATAGAACCTCCGACTGGTGTCTTTCTCCCGTCAAGTGCATAACTCCACTTCTATGTTGCTCAGACTCTGCGTACCGTTTATTCATCAGCAGTTTCACTTTGAATGCTCTTCTGCAGAACTCCACTATATCATCGTCCCCCAAAAATCTCATTCATCCTTCATAATTAGGGTTGACCCTTGTAGGGTCTTTACACACAGTGATTTGGCTTAATTAGAAATCGATTGCCAATTGAGTTCCTCATCGATTTTCGTTCAGCAATTTTTTTTTTCACAGGTTATATTAATATCCATGGAATTCTCAGAGGGTTAAACCTCTTGACACCGAGGCCACCAATTCAACTTTTTCCACAATATAATAACTCAGACATCTAAAAATAATCGAACATCACTCAAGCAGGGATTACTTAATTCAATTTATTCCAGAATGCATTTAACTTGTCACATATAAATTTGAGACATGTGATTGAAAGCCTGCGGGAATCGATCCTTCAACTTTAACCAGCCTCTTCACTTCCTTGCGATCGGCCTCTCTCTCTGTTCCGATCTATCATATGGACCCATACTTTACGAATTCATTACTCTAATCCTGGTTCTCCAACGCTGAAATGGACATCCGGAATAGATTTCCTTATCAAACAGGGTTAAAACAATTCAGGATCTTTGCAGGGTTAAGACGTTTCATAACATAATTCCTCAAATTCATAAAACTGCGCTATCACTGTTTTAATACAGTATGTGTAATAAGACTGTCTCACAAGATTACTGTGCCATCATTCCGCTTTTGGGTTTACTGTAGCTCCTCCAAATTATAAATCCCCGATTATAGACATCAAATTAGGCCAGTCCTCCATTACAATAAGGTCTCTATATGGAATTCAAAACTTAGAACTTCACAGCCCATAATTTCATAACAGATCTTGTAATTTCCTTCAAGCGCCTTATTCAATCGTTGACTGTAATATCGGATTTTATAGTGGAATCTATGTCATTTCCATGTCATTAATGACTGCAACTCATGCATTTGTTCAACCACAACATCGACAGCCCATAATTGACATTTATTCTTCTGTCCCACACAGAAATTAATCAACCTATACACATCCATTCAGGAACAAATTAATTCACTTGCAGGACTGCTTGTCCTGGCCAGATCTTCGAATCAAGTGGCTGTTCTGCAACCTACTCTGTCTCTCCAGCTCTTCAGCTCTCTGCTCTTTGTCTGTCTCCTTTGCCTTTCTTTTGCTATCTCTGTTTGTATCTGTTTCCTCTGATGTCTCTGCTGCCTTTCTTCCCCTTGACTAATGTTTCAGGTGCTCCTCCTTTTTCATCTCCTTTTCCATCAATGACAACATGTCCAACAACTTCTTCCTTCTAGACGATCCAACTTCTCATGAATTATTTTTTTCCACAACGCAAAGCTACCATTTGGTTCATCATGTGTCACTGATTATGCTGCACATAATTCATCAACCAATAATTTCATTCTTTCCATCATTCTACTCTCATGGGATTTGTTCTAGGATCATAGAAACATGTTGAAGTTTGTTTTCCAGAGACTCAAACAGAGGGGACAGTCCTATTCTTCCTAGAGAAAGGACATCCTATAGATCGAGTTCTTCACCAAACGTTGAATCTATACATGGTGTTCTTGTCCATGGCCCTGTGGCCCAACACCCGTATGTGCAAGACCACATTAGCATTGCATGGAAACCAAGGTATAAAAATTACTCCATCAAACCAAAATGCAACATACTGTTTGTAAGCTCCTTAGAATTCTTGAAGCCTTGCTTGTGATTTCAAGTCCAATGCAGATATAGTGATGTGAGTTATAAGGAGAGAAATTATTTAGGACTTTCTCCCCATTAACCAGATTTCTAGAACTACCATGCACACCAAGCCCATAAGGCAAAACTAGCCCAATCCTACCCACCACCCCTCTTGTCAATAAAGAACTACAAAAAATGACAAGGGAAGGACAAATCAGACAAAATTCAACCAAATCCTTCCAAATTTCCACTAGAACACTACTCCTCCAAGAGGGAAAGGCACAATACAACAAAATTTTGGAAGAATAAATAATGATAACCCTTGCACAATAGAAACATATGCTTAAAGGATACGACCCTCAAAATGGTCACTACTAGAACCAAGAGTCTTCACCACATATTCATACCACAATGCGCAAAAGGGGTCTAGCCCTCTCTCTTCCAATATTTCAAATATATCATCTATAGAATCAAACATAAATTCTAGGAACCACACTACTACCCTTACATAAAAACTAGATGACCCACTAGAGGGGATAATTTCAGAAAAAAAATTACAACTTGGAGAAGGCAAGTGACCAGAGGTTTGGGAATTGATGAGAAATCCAATGATGATGCCTTATTTTTCAGGATGAAGTGTTGTCTCTCCCCTCAAAAAACAAGAACCAACCCAGTGACTGTGAAGATTTACCCGAGCTCGATGTTGGGACGTGGAGTTGGAATCTTTTTTCATCAAGTTCATATACTTTCTTTACACATTTTTACTCTTACGACCATAATTTATCACTGTAACAACCACTATCAACCTCAGTACATATCATTTTATATTCCATCCTTATGATCTAATTCTACTCATGATTTGGCATGGCAACTACTTCTTTAGGCCATTTTTATCATAAAAATGACAAATGGGTTGTTACATGATATGTGGTATGTTGAGATGTTGTTATAGGATTACATTTTCCAACTTTTCCTTACCATGGATAGGACAAGAACTCGATCCTCATTGTTGTTACATGCGAGACTTATTTTGGACACACTAATCTTCTTCAATGAAACATGAAGTATGATATGAAAAAGTATTTGGTCAAAGTTACTTCAAATTTCAATGGAGACATTTATGGACAATGCAGCTAAAATAATTAGGGTTATCCATAGATAAATAATTATATTTTGGAAAAGTTTTCGCATCTTCATCCCAACCATGGAAATTGTTATCAAACTATTAATATATTCTCAATTTAGATCACATTAGAATAGAGACATTCTAATGATGAGCTTACCATTGTAACCTAAAATTATAAGGATGTGTGTTATTTTCCCACACGAGATTTAAAGACATATAGATATACATAGACAAGGATAGAGGGGGAGAACACCAAGATTGTAATCCTATATTTTCATTAATTTAAATCCCAATCATTTGTGGCGCCATATTTTTATATTGACTAACTTGGGTGTTGTGTTTTGCACCAACCCTTGGTAGGAAGGAATGGCCCTCCTTCTTAGCAGGGATGACTGGTAAGGAAGGTATTGTAGCTATTTGATTAGTCCTCTTAAGTTATGATTCATGTATGATTGTAGTTCTTTTTATTGTTAGTCTAGTTCGTGTCGTAATGATTGTCAAATTCTAACCTTTGTATTGTGCAAAAACATAGGTCTTGGATCGGTCCCTTTGTTAGTGTTATAGTCATTTAATTCCTATAGTATGATGGTGTGTTTGT
The DNA here is from genome assembly GCA_034641835.2 of Pinus albicaulis. Lineage (NCBI taxonomy): Eukaryota > Viridiplantae > Streptophyta > Pinopsida > Pinales > Pinaceae > Pinus > Pinus albicaulis. The sequence goes on along the minus strand of JAXQQM020062047.1, from coordinate 44,435 downwards.
CAGATTTGAATGTGTACTTAAACATCTCTTTGAGTGAATGCTTTCCAGGAATGTTTTTTCTTTCTAAGTAAGAGTGACTGTGTCACAAAGTGCTTTATTTTTCATTGTGTGTTTATTTCTTGAAAGTGTGAGCAAGGTTTGAGAGCCTAACAACCAAAGTGTTGGATTGATCAGATTCTTATTACAATGATTGAGATTGAGATTAATTAGCGGGTGAAAATGGGAAGTTGGGTTACACTTTTTTCCTTTTTTTGAGAAAAAAAATTCATTTTTTTTTTCTTTTTTCAACTTTCTGCAAGCCAAAACAAATTTTCTAGTTTAGAATTTCATTTTGCGATAAAAATAAAAGTTGTCACAAATATTATTAGTTTTCTATTACTTATTTTTGGAATTTTTTTATACACATTTGATATGTCATCTTAGTGTTTCTTTCAGTGTGTGTTTTTTAACAATCAAATTATTCATAAGAAGTCACGTTAATACACACTATTGTATTCTTTGAAGCTTTGTGTTTTTGAGAAACAAAATGTGTTACAACAATCTAGATAGAGTCTACTTCGGTTTCGTCATATTTACAAATCCAACAGATGCATATCATAATAACTAGAATTTTTTGAACTAGTCCAATATGAAAAAAATGGATATTTTGAATATGTTTCGCGATGCAAGAAATTTCTTAACATATAAGTTATAAACTAAAAATCTAAAAACTACCCATTACAGACGACGGACCAATGTAATGCACCATAATTTTTTCAATTTTTTTTACAGTGTATTTTGGAAGATACATAATTATGATTTCATTGAATCATAATGACCTTCAGAAATTGTTTGCACCTGTTTTATTACAAAATTAATTAAAATTAGGAAATATTTATGAAATTCCATAAAAGTTATATTTCCTGAAAGTAGATTGAATTCTGAAAATGCTTGTCTTGGTTCAGACAAATAATTCAGAATGTTTCATGGAGTTTAATCAATCCAAAGTTGAAGATATGTATTCAGAGCTTGGCTCTGTGTAATTGTTGACATGTTAGTTCGGCCGAACTCTTAAAAAAAGTTCAATCGAATTGTTTTTTGTGCGGATGACACGTCAAGTCTAATGACATAAAAGTTCGGCTGAACTTTTACCCGACTTTCCGTCGGCCAGAAAATACCACGAAGCCCTCCAAAAAAACATTTCGCGGCAATATAAATTGCTGCAAAAGCATTCCATCGCATATTTTCACACATTTGGTCTGATTTTACAAAGGTCTTGGTCTGATTTTGCAAAGATTTTTTTTGGGTTTAAGAACTTTTCTTGGAGGTACATTCAAAGGACATTTTTGCAAAGGATTGTTTTGGGTTTAAGGAATTTTCTTGGAGGTACATTTAAAGGACGTTTATTCAAAGGACATTTCTTGGAGGCATGTGATACATTTTTTGGATGTTTTTTGGGCTTAATTTTTTTTAAGGTATGGATTTGGGCTTAATTTTCATTGTTTCTGAAGGTATGGAATTGGACTTAATTTTCAAAAGACTCTTTTTAGGCTTTATTTCGAAAAGACTCTTTTTAGGCTTAATATTCAAAGGACATTTTTTGGACATTTTTTGGAAGTATTTTTTAAAGTGATATTTTTTTAGAGGCTTTTTTGAAGTATTTTTTGCAAAATTTTCAAAATGAGTTTTTTTTTAATTAATTTTTTTATGATTTTTTTTTTTAATTGAATTTTTGTCTAAATTTTTGAAGGAAATTTTTTGAACTTCATACTCTATTATCATGGGAAATCGAAGGAATTGTACGAGAAAATAGGATCGAAAAAGAGACCCTGAGGAACGTAGAGAAGAGACGAGACAATCTTGCAAAAGAAAGATAGAAGCACTCTCAAATATTGAAGGGGAAAATCAACCTCAACTAGAAGTTGAAGCAGGTATGTAAATGTAAATATTGTGAACTAGATATATTTAAAATTTTCATAATGTAAAATGTGAAGTTTAATTTTTATTTGATGAACTAATTTGAAAAATATTTTGCAATGTAAACAGAGAGAGGTATTCCTCAAAACATTGATGATGGGATACAAAATTTTGAAAGAGATATTGAACCAATGATTGAAGATGGTGAAAATGTTGAAAGAAATTCAAGTGAAGAAATTGAATCACAAGGTATATATATATATATATATATATGTTGAACACATGCACGTATTATTGAAATTATACATATATTTATTAATTTAGTTATTTATTGAATATGTAAACTTCTTATGTACTATTCATTCGAATATGTACAGATGAAATCAATGTCAATGATGAGATGTTAGAAAATGTTAACACTCACACATATGGAGATAAAAAATCTAACCATTATATACGATATCGTGTTAACCAAATTTTTGATACGTACTTCATAAAGGAAAATGTGATAGTTCAAGCCCAAATGTTGAAAGGTCTCCTATCATGAAGGAAATTAAAAGAAGCTACGACTTTATTGGGTATTTGAAAATCAACCAAAGATAAAAAAAAATGAAGGAAAATGTTATAAAAAATATAAATAGTGCTATAAATTCAATTAGAAGATCTAGACAGAAAAATGTTTCAGTTGTACACAGAGCAATACATATGGCAATGGTTTCATCAAGTACTAAAAATAATCACTTGGTAAAATCTATGGCACGAGCATTAGGAACCTCACGAAAAACTTTGCACAAACATCGGAAATTTCGGTTGCAAATAGATGTAAATGATGAAATCGCTTGTTGGAGAGCTATTTGTAGGCAACCATACAAAGATAGACTTGGAGAAAATGTTAAAAAAATAATATATGAATATTGGAAGAAAAATTTCCGTGTTTTTCCAACTGCAAAGCATGTGATGCGAAGAAGAATAAAATGAAATTAGTACGAAGAACATGAAAAAAATTTCTTGGAAACCACTCAGATAGAGTTTTTCAACAAGTTTGAAGAAGAGAATCATGAAATTCATGTCTCAATCAGTGCTTTTGTTTAACAAAAACCATGGTATGTAAAACCTATCACCGTACTTGACACTTGTTGTTGTCGTTATCATGTGGAATTTGAATTATATTATGACACATTCCTTAATTTTGGTAGAACATTTTGGAAGGATTCACCTCCTCCTTCCACTATCCTTGATTTCATATCTCAAATTCTATGTGAAAGACAAAGCAATGAACTATTTTACGAAAATAAATGTGTTGGTGGTAAAAAATGCAATGATTGTGGAATTTGATTAAATTTCAAAACAAATATCGTACTGATATAAAAGATTAATCATTTTCCAACATGAAAGTGAAATGGAAGAGATATGAATATATCCATACATCGATTGAAGATGAAAATAGTGCTAAAAGAATTGAATTACGAGAAGAAGAAATTTTTGTGATAGAATTTTGGAGAAACTTTGAGGAAGAAATTTATAAATACACCAAGCATTCCCATAGAGCTCGATGGCAAGACTTGCAATTCAAAAAATACCATGAATTTTTTCCACCAAGGACCATTTTTTCAGTAATTGATTTTGCAGAAAACTACATATTTGTTCCACGAAAAGAAATTCAGAGTGAATACTATCATTCTGACCAAGTCTCCATGCTCATCCATATTCTATATAGACACGCTGAACAAAACGTCAATCATATAGAAAGCACTAGTGAAAATCGACATGTTATTAAAGAATATCACTTTTATATCAGTGACGATCGTACACATGATACATATTTTGTACAACACTATTTTGGAAATATTTATGAATCCTTGAAAAGTCGTGGAATAACATTGGCATATGGAATTTGAGAAATATATTCCTTTTCTTCATTTGTGTTAGGACATAAACTTGAAGAAAGCTTAAAATGGGAAGCTAAAGGGACTGAAACAGGCTTCACATTGTTCATACCAAACCTCAAGAGTATTTTCTCAATATACTTCTGTTGTGATAGCCACAGCTTACCATTGCTCCTGTCTTTGAAAATATCCATGCCCAAAATATGTCTTGCTGCTCCTAGATCTTTCATATCAAACGTCCTAGTCATCTGAGCCTTTAACCTATTGATCTCAGTTATGCTTTTACTTGCTAAAAGCATATTGTCAACATACAACACTAAGATAACGAACATGCTATTACTTAATTTCTTAAAGTAAACACAATGATCATATTCACTTCTTATATAATTTTGAATCATCATGAAAGAATCAAATTTCTTGTACCATTGTCGAGGCAACTACTTCAAACCATACAATGATTTCTTGAGCCTACAGACAAATTTCTAGTTGCGATTTTAAACAAACCCTTTCGGTTGTTCCATGTAAACCTCCTCATCTAAATCTCCATGTAAAAATGAAGTTTTAACATCTATTTGGTGTAATTATAAATCAAGTAAAGCAACTAATGCTAACACAATCTGAATTGAAACAATTTTTATAACTAGTGAAAATATCTCATGAAAGTAAATTCCTACTTTCTGAGAAAAACCTTTCGCGACCAACCTCGCTTTGTACCTATCTTCTTTATCATCAACACCCTTCTTCAATTTGTAAAACCATTTACATCCCAAATTTTTTCTATCTTTAGGAAGTTCAACTAGATCCCATGTGGCATTCTTGGCTAATGCCTTCATCTCGTCCTTCATAGCCTCTTTCCACTTACCAATGTTAGAACCTTCTACAGCTTCCTGATAGCAAAAAGGTTCATCATCATTAGCGGTTAAAGCAACTGAAGTAACATAATCATCATACCTCTTAGGAGGACATCTCATTCTCCTAGATCTCCTTAAAGATGTTTCTGGTACTTCCACAATTTGTTGATTATTATCTGTAGGAACTTCTTCATGATCTGCATCTGAAACATGTTCATGATCTACATCTGAAACTTGTTCATGATCTGCATCTGAAACTTGTTCATCTGGACTATCATCAGTGTTTGAACTGGTTTCAAAATGAATGTGTTGAAGCTTAGGTACATTATCCTGTTTCAATTTATCATCTACATCTGGATTTTCAAGTGAAAATTCATTAAATTTAACATCTTTGTTAATGATGATCTTGTGAGTAGTAGGATCCCACAACCTATATCCCTTAGTCCCATCACCATATCCAACAAAGATATATCTTTTTTATTTAGGATCTAATTTAGAACGCTGATGTTTCGGAACTAGAGCATATGCATCACAACCAAAAACTTTCAGTTTAGAATAATCACATGGATGACCTTTCCATACCTCTTGAGGAATTTTGCATCCTATTGCAGCTGATGGTGATCGATTTAGCAAGAAACAAGCCGTAGAAACCACTTCTGTCCACAATTCCTTTTGCAAATTGGCGTTACTAAGCATACTTCTTGCTCTCTCTAAAAGAGTCATGTTCATGCGTTCAACAACTCCATTTTGCTGAGGAGTCTATAGAGTGTTTTATATCTTTCGATCCCAGTGTCCTTGCAATAATTATCAAATTCCTTTGAAGTAAACTCACCACCATTGTTAGTTCTTAAACATTTAATGGTTCTTCCAGTGATGTTTTCAACTAATGCTCTAAACTGTTTGAAAACTGTGAATACATCAGACTTCTTCTTTAACATATAGACCCACACTTTTCTAGAGAAATCATCAATAAAAGATACAAAATATGACGATCCTCCATATGAGATTGTAGGAGATGGACCCCAAACATCATAATGGATATAATCAAGGATTCCCTTACTAGTATGTTTTCCAGTTTTAAACTTCTGCTTGCTTTGTTTCCCAAACAGACAATGTTTGCAGAAATCTAACTTAGAAGATTTTAAACTAGGAAGTAACTTACGATCAGATAAAAATTTTAATCCTCTTTTGCTCATATGGCCCAACCTTTGATGCCATAAACGAATAGAATTACTGTCGTTTTCAGATACTGTAGAAGCATGATCTGACTCTGTTCTTCCTTCTAACTGAAAAATATTTCCAACCTTCTTTGCTTTCATTACTAGTAAAATTCCTTTATAAAATTTCATTACTCCACCTTGAATAAAGGTTTTATATCCATTTGTGTCTAGTACTCCTAGTGAAATGAGGTTTTTTCTTAGTTCAGGTACATGTCTTACATCAATTAGAATTTTATTTGTCCCATCAAACATTTTAATCTGGATGCTTCCAATTCCCACAATATTACATGAGACATCATTTCCCATGTAAACAACTCCATCATTGATTGATTTATAAGTTTTAAGCCACTCTCTATGAATTCACATGTGATTTGACGCTCCAGAATCTAACAACCAATGTTGATCATGATTAGACAAACTAACTGATAACACTTCATCACTCATACCTGAAACGGATGCCGAACCTGTATCTGTCGTGTTTGCTTCTTTCTTCTTTGTCGAAGAGTCTCCTTTGGATGTTTGCTATCTCTTCCAACAGTCCTTCTTCAAATGTCTCGATTTCCCAAAAAACCAGCACTTTACCTTACTCTTCTTCCCTTTCGATTTTGAACGCGAGTTGTTATGCTTACTGAAGCATCTTTCTTTAGAACAACCTCTGACCATCATTTCTTCTGATGTAGAGGTTTCTGAATTTGACCTTTTCCTTGTTTCTTGAGACAACAAATCTCCAACAACATCATCAAATTCAAGGGTTTCTGATGAACTAAGTCTTCTAGAAGTAACAAAATGATCCCATGACTCAGGCAACGAGCATAATAAAGTTACAACTTTATCTTCAGATTCAAATTTTACTTCTATACTTTCTAACTGCACCAGGAGAGTATTAAAGGTATTCAGATGATCAGTTATCGTCGTACCTTCCTTCATGCGCAAACTGTACAACTGTCGCTTCAGAAGAATCCTATTAGTTAAGGATTTTGTCATGTACAACTTTTCAAGCTTTGTCCACAAACCAACAACAGTTTTGTCTGACACGATGTTAAACAAAACATCATCTTCCAAACACAAACGAATGCTGCTCAGTGCTCTTTCATACATGTCAATCCATTTGTTATCTGTCATGGTGTAAGGCTGTTTGGCTTTTCCCAACAGCGCCTTCGCCACACCTTGTTGCACGAGTAGATCATATATCTTAAATTTCCAGATCTCGAAGTTATTTTTTCCATTTAACTTCTCGATCTCAAACTGATCACTTTGTGTTTTTTCCATGTTTAGTAGCTCGTGTCACAAAATCTCCAATCGCAACTCTTAATAAATGAAGATTTTCCTCTAATCAAAAATGTTAATTTTGATTAAAAAATGCCATTCCTTTGTTACATATGCAAAAAATTCCTTTCCCTTATTACCATATGCAAATGGCATTTTAAATGCCTTTCCCTTATTACCATATGCAAATGGCATTTTTTTTTTAAAATTACAATTGCATTATCATCGATTTAAAAGGCATATAATACAAATTGATTTTTTTTTTAAACACAACGAAGTGCCATGACATATTTGAATTCAAAAATCGATATAGTTGTTACTATTTCAATAAATCGACTTTTAAACCTCAAATCCAAATGCAAAACAACGTTTCAATGAACCGATTGTGAACCTCAAATCCAAATGCAAAACAACGTTTCAATAAATCGATTGAATAACTTATGGCATTTGAATAAACCTCAAATCCAAATCGTTCAACGCTTTGGCTTCAACGTCGTTCAATGCTTTGGTTCAACACTGCAAGTTCACCGCTCTGGTTCAATGTTCTGGCTCAACACCGTTCAATGTTCACCGTTCAGCAAACCAGTGTTCAAGGATTTCGAATGGCTTACTGTGTTGTGGCTCCTCCACACTTGAACCGCAGAACCACACTGGCGTATTCAACTGAGATTAGAGTATGGTAGTGCCGTGGAGCAGTTGTCCACAACATTCATTAGAGATTTGATCGACTGTCCATGGCATTCTCCATGCCCTCCATCTCACAATCTCACAGTTTGCTCTGTTCTGTCTTACCGCTAACACAGCCACGGATCACAGTCACGGCCCAGCTTTCACAATTCACGGCTATCACCTTCGAAAGCTCCTTTCTTCACCTCACAGCGTTGTATTCATTGTGCTTTCTACATAGTGGACTCACAAATGAACATCATTCACTCTTCAGTTATTTGTGTGATCCACCACTTCTTCTATGGCCACACAGAAAACATTCACATCAATTGTTAAATCGAGCACAAAAATCACCGCAGGTCTTCAAACTGTGCTCTGATACTAATTGTTAAAGTAATTAAACACAACGAAAACTAAAAAATCACACACAACATAAACAAACATGAAGACACAAAGATTTTAACGTGGTTCACCCAACCAATCTGGGCTACGTCCACCAAACAAGGCATTGACAATCTCATTCATCAACTAGAGAATTACAACAACAGAGTTTCTCATCTGCTCTTCCACTCACCTCACGTCCCTCATCATGCTCATTTGCCTCTACGGGCTTATATTTTATAGCTCGGAGTAGAAACTGAATCATAAATGCACTCACAACAAATATAGGATGCAATAACTCCACATCAGGATTAAATGGAGTCAATTTAGCAACAAATCCTATTATTGTCACATTCATGAGATTTTCTCCAAATTTAATTAAAAGAAATCTCAACAAATTCCATGCAAAAGGAATTCTCATTAACTCCTCCAATGCTTCCGCTCCAAATGATCGTCTCTGGAACACTAAAACATCATTATAGAGTTATATTTTAGCACTTATCATTCTTGTGTAGTTTGACTTCTTTTGCAAAAATCAAGTGACTCCCGTTTACAGACCTCAACATTTGAAGGGATTCCTAGTGTCACAGCAAGAGTTTCCCATTCTTGATAATGGGAACTAGGATTTCTAATGAAATCTCCCTAGTTCCTAGAATTTTTAGTTTCCCATCTAACATTTGGACCAATATTCAAATCTACAGTAGAAATCATGAAGTAGAGAAGAAAATTCACATAGATGGAAAATGAAAACTATAAACATGTCAGCATTGTAACGAAACACTTAGAAGAATTATTATTTGACCTTAATATTCCTTTTCCTCCTACATAGTCGTAAATCATGCCCTCCAAATATTCTCTAATATGCAAACTTACATTGCCTCCCAATCCCACCTTAGTTTAATTTATGTGAATCGTGAACCAATTAAGATATAACCAAAAATTCGAGTTGTGACAAATGATAACTTGACCTGTCTAAGATATAATATGAGTGATAACCTTATCTAAGCAAAGCTATCTCATGTAAGGTTTTTCAGGACCTGATCCAAATGAAACAAAAACTCAAAGCATCCTGATCTCATCTCAATCATTGCACTTCACAACTTATTTCCAATCCCTAGCCGAACTGATGCTAGCCTGGAGCTTGATTCAAGGGAAGTTTGAAACCAAATCAGTTGGATTTAGATCTCAATTAGAAACAAACGCATCTTCCCTTAATACTTGGGTTGTGTACTCTGAATCCAAGGGACTGATATATATTTATTCCGAGTGGTATGTGGTTTATATATATATATATATATATATATATATATGCTACTAAATATCAGGTCCAGTCCTTCTAATATGTCCACTGAGTATTTATTTTCTGAATGAGAAAAGTATTTTCTATGGGTGTAATAACTTATATCAGAATGTGAAAAGTTGTGGGTTTGTTATAAGAAATATCTAATTGTTATAATATTTGTGGCCATATTTTGAAGCATTAAATATATCATCTGACCCCTTTGAAGACTTATTACTGAAGTTAAAACTGCGAGAAAGAACCTACAACATTATACAATTAAACTGTTTGATGAAAGGCACCACTGAAATTTTTAATTGAAAACTCAGAAATTACTAAAATTTTGAGAAATTTCCAAGAGGGAATTTAACAGAAGCCCTAGCTATATTAGGTTTTAGCGCTAAGAGAAATTACAAGAGTTGATTTTACTAGAGACCTAAGGATAAACATAGTGTTTTCAGAAGGCAAAAACCTCAAGTGTGTGTACTTATAATGGTGGAGATAGAGAAGCGAAAAAAGGAGAGATTTGACCAAGATATCATCCACGAACTAAAGATATTTTTCAAGATGTGTCTCACAGCTTCAAATCAGTTGAGGATGCTCAGAATTAAACCTCGAGGAGATGCAATAATTATTTCACTCTTGCCAAAGAGATGAAGATATTAAAGACCTATTGAAAGTAGTCAAAGGGGAATTATAAAACTTCAAGGAGAAATTTGCTATAGCATAAAGGTTCTACAGTTTGTACATTTAATTATTAAACTTCAAGGAGAAGTTGCCTATAATAGAAAGGTTCTACAATTTGTACACTGACATAGGTGAAAGAAAGAACTAGATGGAACATGAGGAGCAAGGAACTCTAAAATAAATTATCAAAGCTACAACGAAAACTTTCTAAAGTTGAGAATAATTTAAAGCAATTGAATGTGTTTTTCAAGTCAATTCTGATTAATATGAGCTTCTGTTAGAGATTTGGTTGATGGAATTTGGCTAGCTCAAGAAAAATAACTCCTTCTGTTCTTTTGGTTTTTATTACAGTGGTGTGTAACTATGTATGTTTAGATATAATACAAATGATTTTGGCGCTCCAATATAGTTATAGGTACAATTTTAACAGATGCAAGGGCATAACTGAGAGAATATTTGGGTCAGTTTGTACGGTCCCGATATTGAATTTCTGGCATAAGGTCAATTCTGGTCCATGGAATTCTGAGTCAGTTTTGGCATATATGAGAAGCCTATTCCTATGAATTTTTAAATAAATATACTTACAAAAAATTATTAAGTTATGTTATTGAGGTATTTTAGGAAAAGTGCTAAGAGAAATTACAAGAGTTAATTTTACTGGAGACCTGAGGATAATGATAATTTTTTCAAAAGTAAAAATCCTCAAGTGTGTGTACTTAGAATGGTGGCGATAGAGAAACGAAAAAAGGATAAATTTGACCAGGATATCATCCACGGGCTAAAGAGAGTTGTCAAGATGTGTCTCAAAGCTTCAAAGAATTTGAGGATGTTGAGAATGAAACCTCAAGAAAATGCAAGAATGCTTTCACTCTTTCCAAAGAGATGAATATATTAAAGACCTATTGAAAGGAGTGAAAGGTGAATTATAAAACTTCAAGGAGAAATTTGCTATAGCAGAAAGATTCTATAGTTTGTTCATTGAAATATAAAACTTCAAGGAGAAGTTGGTTGTAACAAAAGGGTTCCACAGTTTGTACATTGTCATATTTGAAAGTAACTAGATGGAACAAGAGGAGCAAAGAACTTTTAAATAAATTATCAAAGCTAGAGTAGAAACTTGGTAACATTGATAAGAATTTAGAGCAGCTGAATGTGTTTTGAAAGTCAATTCTGAGTAATATGAGCTTCAGTTAGAGATTGGTTTGAAGGAATTTGGCTAGCTCAAGCAGAAGGCATCCTTGTGCTCTTTTCGTTTTTATTACAGTGGTGTGTAACTATATATGTTTAGATATAATACAAATGATTTTTGTGCTGCAATATGGTTATAGATACATTTTTAATAGATGTAAGGGAATAACAAAGAGAATATCTGGGTCATTTTATATGGTCGTAATATTGAATTTATGGCATAAGCTCAATTATAGTCCCTGGAATTCTGAGTCAGTCTTGGCATATATGAGAATCCTATTCTTGTGAATTTTTAAATAAATATACCTATAATAAATTATTAAGTTATTTTATTGAGGTATGTTATGGAGAAAAATGGCTTGATGACAAAAGGATTAAATAAACTTCAAGTACTTTTAGACATCATCAATGGTAGCAATCATCTATCCTAAAATTTCAAAGTTTCTATATCACCAATGGGGTTTAGGTTCAATGGTGAGTCCATTGGCTTTCAAGACACACACCAAGAATCAAATCTCCCCAACAACATATGCAATAACTTGACCGCTTATCGGTATTTTGTGGTTGACCACTTGTAAGCCAATTTTCTTGCACAAAGAGGCCTCTTTGTGTTCACTCTTGTAGGATGTATATAATTTTGCCTATATATTTTTCTAAAGCATCACTTCTGAGGGGAAAATTTTCATATTTTAATTTTCTGTGTAACTGTATGTCGAGTCCTTATCTCATATAAGTGACGTGCTATTGACTGATCTTAGGAATGCTCACATCTCCCATTTATGAGTTTTCACACATTTACACTTTTGAATATAATAAGCCTACATGCAAACACAATACATAATCGTCAATAAAAAAAGAACTATTTTATGTCTCTAACACAAGGAAATGAAAAATAGGTAGCTGCAAGAGAACACTCAAACTAGAAATTTTTCATTCAGAAAAATAGAAATGCAATTATAAATGGAGATAGAAGATCATGCCTTATGATGAGTATAAAAATCATAGCCCAAGCCAATTCAAACCCAGATAACAATCCCATGTTGTGTTTCACACTCACCCAAAATATCCGTGGCCACAATGCCTCAACTTTTGCTACATCAATGAAGGTAGCCTCTTCCTCCCACATGGTTCCAAACCTGCTTATTCTTCTCAGTGATGTGTGATGTGAGATTGATAAGAAAAATTCCATCTAATCTCAATAATTATCTTACCACATGAAAATTCCCATTAGCTATTGCTCAATCCACGAGTGTTGCAAAACACCATTACTGTGCAGAACTCTCCCATCTCATAGGATATTGAGGATCCATCAGCACTGGATACAAATTATAAACACCATTCATGCACTTTTCACCAATTAGTGGGACTGGGGTTGGTATAAACAAGCCCTTCAAACCCTCCTGCACCAGATCTTCACGAAGCATATGGACATATCTGCCAATCCATAGTTCTGCTATAGAAATGACTCGACAAATGCAAATTCAATCTCATTTTAGTTCAAAAACCGAAGAGAGAAAATGGATCCAACCCCAGAACGTGTGGAATTTTGATGCATATATTTACATTTACATGTAAAATGTACCCCTCACTCTCTGTTTGGTTTCATTCCGACTTGTTGTTGGTTTCCACTAATCGAATTGTGTGGCGGTGAGAGAAAAATACATTTTGAAATGTTGTATGGGAATATACCATTTATCTTTCATTTTTTAAATATTTTATTTCATTTTTCTCTCTATCATTTTTATTTTTCCATAGACCACTTTGATTTGGGTTTAGATATTGAATAATATTTATATTTTTAAATATTATGAAGTTGTCAATCTTTCGAGAATCTTTTTATTTTTCTTGAAAAATAATATTTTTTTTCTTTCTATAAAATAAGAAAATGTAAAAATATATTAATTCACATTTTAAGCTATTTTTAAGATTTATAATGTTTGTATAATTTTTCTAAAAGTTTTTCACCTTTCTTCTAAGTGAACAATATTATGATTACATTTTTCAACATTCATTTCCATGCACTTTTTTATTGAATCATAAGAACATATAGCAATATATTTATAATTAATTTGTGAATAATTTGGTTATAATTCCTTTTAACATGTATTCACAAATGTGGAAAGTATCTCTTGAGTATTTTCGCATGGAAAATAAGCATTAGCTAAACAATTTCTTATTAGTGTTGATGGATATTTGGCTAGTTTTACACTATCAAATGCCTAGATCAAATCCCTTCAGTAAGGTGCACCAGTCCACACTAACAAATTTATTGTGAATTTCATCCATGAATGTGGGGAAGAAATGCCTTTGTCTCTAAATTTTGACACTACATATGGATTTAGAGACCCCCTTTATCTTTGAATCGATTTGCAGTGTCAAAATTTGGTCAAATGTAACACTTTAACATCAAAATTTCAATGTTCCATTTCCAGAGTGACACAACTAAAAATGACTAGCATAAATGACTAAATCATATACTTCTTGTACTTTCTATTTAGTCATATTTTTATTCATGGACTATAGTATTCATGTAAGTTAATCATTTTTAATTTTCTCACTTATTATCTAGTCAAATATTTTAGTGATGGACTAAATTAGTCATTTAAGGTAGTCATTTTTAGTTGGGTCACTTATTATCTAGTCGTTTATTTTATCCCTAGACTAAATTAGTCATTTAAGTGAGTCATTTTTAGTTGGGTTGCTTAAATTTTTTCAAATTTAGTAGTAATTCTCTTGAAATAGTTGTGGTGACTAACATTTTTAGTCACCTAGTCACTACTTCCATCATTTTCTACTAGTTTGTTTTATATATCTTACTTCTAATTTTTTTGTTTCCTATTGTTTTTTCATCTTATTATAGCTCAATTGCCTCCCTTACTACTAAAATGTTGGGGGTATTGGTATCCTTTTATTGATAGAAATGGGGAGATATTGGAAACAAGGGTTGTAATGGATTATACAAGGTGTGGAAAATTATGGGCCATAGAGAAGCATAACAAGATCATGCTATGTTATGAGGGCATTGAATGTCGTATTGATGGTACATATAGGCATATTCATTGCCAGAGATGTTTTGAAATAGGGATCCCATTTTATTCATTAACATGTAGATTTTGTAAGTTGGTTCCAGTATGTAATGACTTCAGGATGTGATTATATTGTGAATCAAGGTCCACCACTAAAAGAAGTGAATGAGATACATGAAAAGGTATAATATTGAACTATTTGAATCAAAATGAATTGAACAATGCTGCAAGGGTTACATATGCTAACCATAGATCAACAATGTGAGCTATTTGGTGGGAGAGGAAAAAGGTTGCTACACTCTCTATTAGAATGAGATCTCTAAAGGAAAAGTTGTTTGAATCAGCAGAAATGAAGGATGTATTTAGGTTTTGTAAGGATATGTGTGAGGCACATAAGTAAGGAAAATTACATGGTAAAGATGTTGTTTTGGAATTTGTGAAGGATATATTTCATAACCTGATTCATGCAAAATCAGGGAGAAGGTATAGTACATCCACAAATCCATTTATTAGATGATCAAGTTATGGGTAGGTCCTAGATTACATATCTTTATTAGCTTGAATCTGGATGTTCCTTCAATATCTACAACTTTAAGGAAATTTAGAAAGTCATTGACATATATCCCAAGGGAGCATGAGCACGTTTTTGAGGCATTCAAAAAAATTTATGCTTCTTATAAATCCAAACGTGGTATATATCGACGAATTCCTATATGCCTATCTGAAGATGAAATAATTGTGAAAAAATATGTTAGGTAAGTAGCAAAAAGAGATGTAAAGGTGGGTTTTTGTGGTTTTAAAGAAGAACATCAATTACAATCACATTTCTTGGTGACAGTTGTTGAGAGAGATGTAGGCTATGAGATTATAAAAATATCTTTAAAAAAAATGTTAGTGGGCATTATTAACGTGTTATTATCGTAAACCCTTTATGTGAAAAAATTCCTCGTTTGTTTGTGGTTGTTCATCCAACATGCAATAAATTCAATGCAAATTTTGTCTAACAACAATGGGAAAAGGTAGAATTTATGTGGAAGAAACACATAGAAAACAATTTGGGACCTATTGTGGGTCATTCCTAGGATGGGGATAGCAAAAGATGACAACTTATGTTGAAGTATTATTCTTCAACATCATGTCTTCGATATCAAATTTCTTGGGAAGGGTGGCAGCTAACTAGGTTGTACGATGGTTGTAATGTAACAGGATTACATGACCAAGATTACATCCACAACAAGAAAAAGATATTGAATCCTTTGTTTAGCGGTTGACGAGAATTGGTTTTAGGAAATGAGTAAATAAGTTTTGGCCATGTCAGAACGGTTTATCACACTTTTAAAGTGGATGATCACAAAATTAAGTGTGAAGATATAGAGAGGATGGATTGAGAAGATTTGGGTTCTGCACAGAACATTGCTTCAAGGCATGTTCAGAGTTGTTTTAAAGAGTTTAGAAGTACACCAATTGGAAAGTTCAAGACTTTGGGAGAGGGTGTGAAATGATTCAGAAGTTCATAATTTATTCACATTATGGCTATGTTGGGTACAAAAACAATTTCATACTAATGTCAACATAAATTTCATCAGCAAAGAGTCATATGAAGATGTGAGAATTTCTTGCCATTTTGAATTTTTATTGATGAGATTGTTTTGAGATCAATACTCTAACTTGCCATGGGTTTTGCACTTGATTGGGTTAGATGTATGTGAGAACTTCTTTAGAAGATTTAGTGGGATGGTT
This sequence comes from Pinus albicaulis, assembly GCA_034641835.2. Lineage (NCBI taxonomy): Eukaryota > Viridiplantae > Streptophyta > Pinopsida > Pinales > Pinaceae > Pinus > Pinus albicaulis. The sequence goes on along the minus strand of JAXQQM020062047.1, from coordinate 28,349 downwards.
GGAGTGGAGAGGGCCTATGATTTCACGGACTTGCTTCATGTTGTTGGAACCCTTAATAGAGTTGTTGAAGAAGAATCAAATCCATAAGGGATTCATTTTAATAAATCCCGTAAGAAGCAAGAAAACATTTGGAATAAATTGCACCAATAAACTAGTGGTGAATCTTGAACAAAACATTGACATTTGTCACAATGTGATTCAATATCCATAGATGCTAAAATTGTATAAGCCCTTAAGATTGGATTGAAGGATGCAGAAGATATTTTATCAAATCTTGGAATGAAACCAAAAAATTACGCTCAATGTTCTTGGTGGGTTAAACCCTACATAGAGGATAAAGATTATCCAACATTCCAAATTGTGGATGAAGTAGTTGATGATTCTTCACCAACATGTTCCAACTCTATATTTCAATACTCATATTTGTTGGTACACAAATAAAGTGAATTGAAAATAATGGAAAGTGAGTGGAGACATGAGTTGGATGAAATTTTAGATTCCATTGATGAAAATGTAAGAAAAAATATAAAACTAGTGGTGAATCTTGATGGTAACTATATGTTCAAAGCATGTTTGGTTAGTCGGTTGAACGGAAATCCAACATTATCCAAAGATACGTTGACGAAAGTGAGAAATGGGGTCTACATTAGGTGAGATGGGAAGAATCTACAAAAGGGTGTTTCAATTGGCTTTGGAATTGGATTAGATTGTGGGGTGTTGTTTGAAAAAAACTAAATTACCCCCACTGAACGTATTGCAATAAAAGGTGTTCCTCAAAGTAAAAAACAAGGTGTTTCTTATGTAATGTGGTACACTGGAAGGGTTCAAAGAATAAGGAAAAATGATGTTAATAGGGTGTTTTATTACCATAGTGACATTGAAATTTTGGATAGATTAGAAGGGATCGAGATTCAATTATGTTGGTATAGTAGAATAAAGGGGCAACACATGTATAAGTGTGATTTGAATTATCATTATTTCTTACAACTTGAATCTATTATAGGAATCAAAAACTTATCGTACAATGCTAAGAATGATATATAAAAATTACGAGAAAGTGATTACAATTTTTTTTCATATTTTGTGAAAAAATTGAACAAGGTTAATTTTCAGAACATTATACTTTCACTTTCCTTATGTATTTCCATATGTTGGATTATTTATAAATAGTTTTTGGTTGTATTTTTGTTTATTTTTTTGTATGAATATGATGTTATTTTTGTAATATTTGGCTTTAGGTCTATTGAATACTTCAAATGGTGAATGTTAGAGATAACTCAAACTTGTTTCGCTGCCTACATTTTGGTGTAAGTTTATTTCACTAGCCATTCATCTTTTTGTAGTTGTGTTTCATTCAAACATTAATTTCATATTTCTTCCCAAAAAAAAATATAATTACATACCTATATAACTATATGTACCCCTTACCTCAACAAATATATACAATTTTAAGATAAGGGCATCCCTTACCTCAACACTTATGTTGGATGCCTTCTATTGGGGTTCTTTTGAAGTTGGTCCATTTAATCATTAAAATCAAGAAGAGTTGGTTCATTTTTCATAAATATGTTTTGCAGAAAAGTATGTGGTTATTCTCACTAATGTTAATGTTTTCCTTGAATTTTTAGATGAATGGTTTGCTTGCTAGAAATGATATCAAGGATCTAATGGCACGAGGTTAAATCGAGATGGTTTCTGCTCACTCAAGTCAACAAATTTACACGAGAGAAATGACTAACACATGAAGTGGATTTTATTTTGAATGTTTGTGTGGTAGTTGGATTTCCTATTTTTTAAATTGGACATATAAATCAGAGTCTGTAACTCAAATGTGCCAGGAGAGTCTTTTTGGAAGTATTTCTATTTTTTCCATACACATGAGGTATACATTAGCTAAATTGCACTTGGTTATTATTCACAATTGAGTCCTTAATCGTCTTTTGGGAATTTCCTTTCACTTAACAAAATTAACATTAATTACTATCTGTAAAAATTTTTGGATAGGTGATGGTAGTTTGTTTTCAATTTTTTTGCAACTTTATTGAGATATGTGCTTCTAGTAGATTGGAAGGGTGGTGGCACTTTTCTTTCTTAGTTTTGCATATATTGATATTATGTGTTCGATGAGCCTTGAAATTTGTTCATATGATTTTTTGGGCCGGGATTAAGGTATGATTTCACCCCACTTTTACTTTGAATTAACATACATTTTTAGGGTTTCTCTCATCTTAATAGTAAAATAAAGAAGGGTTAATACATAATCAGGATAAAGTTACTAATGGTAAGAAGCATGTTTAAAACAACGAGGACTTGACTTGTTTTGCCTTTATTCGCAGGTAAATGAAGTAGCTGAATCGATGATGAATAAAAGACAGATGACAGACGGAAGGAAGACATCAAGATCACTGTAACCCCCGGAGAGATGAGAGTTTGAAGGTAGAAAGACGGATCCACGTCTGAAGAACTCAAATGAAAGTCGCGCTCGGTGGGCTGTCGTTTGGAAAATACCATCCCACTGCGTGAAAACACCTTAAAAAGAACCAAGGATGAACTAGATAGGGGAGTTGAATATGAATTTCCTTCTCTAATCAACGCATCAGGACATAACTGTTTCGTTGTATCACTGTATTATCCTTCAATTTAATAATGAGTTTTGATGTTTTGAGAAATCATCTTTTGAGTTTTGCATTGCGTTAGAACTTCTGGTGGTTTGGGCCTAGCCCCTGGGAGTTTCTCTGTTGATTTCTGTGTTGTGTGTTAGTTACAGAATTAATGTCCAGTTGTTTGATGCAGTTTGTAAATTACTTTTCCACTCGATAAAATAGAATTACATGAGGTTACAATTTCTCCTTCGTCATAGTAGTTTAGCAGCCGTGCTTTTTGGTTTATAGTCATGCTTTATTGTTGTTAAATGTTTCAATTTCATTTTCTCTCACGCTTTTATAGTCACTTTATGAATCGTAGAGTACTTATTGTTCACCGTTATCTAATTCTAATAATTAGATGGTTCCCTCAGTACAATAAGGCATCAAATTGTTGATTAATGTTAATTAGTTAGTTTGCAAAGAGAATTCCATTGCAAAATCATATAAGTAATTACTGATTTAGTTCATTCAGATTGTTGTTCAGTTCATTAAGGTTGTTGTTCAATTCATTAAGTTTGTTGTTCAATTCATTATGATTGTTGTTCAATGCATCATTATGTTGTTCAATCATATGTTTCTCTCCTTTAGAGCTAGGAAGAGTAGTTAGCTGAATTATTCCATTTTCACGTCCCTTTGAGTTGATTGAACTTTGAGAATTAGAGAATCATTTTCATAAGCAACATAGAGTAACTATCATTCCATCTCACTTGCATATATTTTGCTTACACTCTTGAAATAAGAAGACTTACCGTGGGTTGAAAATTGAATGAGGATCTTAGAGGTTGCATATAATAAGCCACCTTTGTGAACCGACATTTTTGGTGCCGTTGCTAGGGAGAGTTTAAGAGTGATATCTTTTATTTATCTTTCTCCATTTCTATGAAGAATTGGGTATTAAAAATGAGAGGTAAGAACCTGTGTACCGGTAAGAAAAACGCTTGCTTCCTAGCCTGCTTCTCAGCAAATTGTGTAAAGATTGGTAGAATAGGTGCCCTTTTTTTATGAATAGGAAGAAAAAGATAGAAATAGATCAAAATCATCTGCAAAAATCCCCAAATTCCAAGGGATCGGTGATCCTTGGAAGAACAACATATATAGACGAAATCATTAAGAAAGCTGAATCCCAGGCATCTGTAGGACCCAAAATCATTCCCACTCAAAGTCCTACTACTCTCCCTCAGGAAGCAACCTCATCGTCTACAGCCCACGCCGAGATTCACAGTGAAACGGAAGGATCTAAACCAAGCCTTCAGATTTCCGATCACATAGGTACTGACCCTTCAAGAGAGGGAGGTTCTTGTAAATTACAGGAAGGGGAAGGAGAAACTAGCGGTGTAATAAAAATAGAAGCTTCCGAGCCTAAATCCCCTAAAGGAGTGATAGAGATAGAAATACTTAGTATCCTAGACTAGGGAAGCATTGTAAAGTTTCCTCCACACTTACCTCCCAATCCCCCTAGGATTACTCCTCCAGAACAAGAAATTCTCGAATATTACTGGCATATCTTTAATCAAATGGCAAACAATCAAAACCAGAATCAGAGGTAGACATCAACATTGGAGTATCCCATCATTGATCATGCTGCAAATTCCCCTATGAAAGCCATTCCCTTAGAAAGAATCCCCACCTGCCATGGGTTGACCACGGAAGATCTTAATGCATTCTTATTTGAATTCGATGTCCTATGTAGGGGGTATGTCTACACCACCGACCCTTAGAAATTGAAACTATTTCCCTCTACTTTAAAGGGAGCAACATTACACTGGTTCATGGGGCTAGGTGGGGGAACCATCAATAACTGGGACCAAATGAAGAACATTTTTCTTAATAAATATCAAGACTATTGTCAGATTCAAGAACTAAGAAATGAAATCTTGAATATGTCTACAAGGGACAATGAAACATTAGAGGAATATGTAGAAATATTTCAATACAAATTACAAAGGTCTCCATATACTACACTATCCAAAGACATCTTAAAAGCTCCACTGATTAAGGGAATGAAAGAAGAATGGGTGGAAACACTTAACATAATGGGAAGATATTTCCTAGGAAGATATGATGAGATTATTTCCCTGTGTATTAGGTGTTCAAGGGGTAACACACATAATAATCCAAGTGAACATGACTCAATAAAAAAGGACCCTAAGCAGTCTGGTGGCAATGTAACTAGAGCAGAGTTTGGTAATCTCTTGGAAAATTTTAAAACTGACATTTTGGGTACTTTGACAACACATCTTGATGTCTTACAAGCCAAGCAGAAGCAAGCTATAGCAGAACATAATTTGGCCATATTTTTCCCACGCTTTCGAAAGAAGCATAGCCAAAGGGAATGCCCCTTGGACACGGTTCAAACCTGTGCCATCTGCATTAAGGACCATGCCACGGACCATTTCCCTTCACTCCCGGGGCTGAAATCAATTTTCAAGGAAGCAGAGGAAAAAATAGAACCAGTCTACCTCATGAATTAGCATCGACAAGGGCAGGCATGGCCTGGTATGCCTCAAGACCTGCCTCAGTTCTTTTCTCCTCTACAGTTTAACCAGCAAAACTCTGCAACAGCTTGGAAAAATCAAAACCCTTTTTATACTTGTCCGACCCAGTCATTTCCTATACCACCCTGGCCAACACAACCCTCACTAGGGAATAATTGGCCAAGTTTTCCTTGTTCTCCTCCTTATTGGAAAAATGCTCCATATCAAGCCCAGTGGCCAGCATCCCCTTCTCAAACCACTAATTGGCCTCAGAATTGGTAGCGACCCCTGGGAATGACCAACCTACCAATGGGATCAGGGATCCAGAATCAACCTACACTTCCAGCTCCATATCCAGTTCATCACAACCCTCAGCCTAACCTACGTCCTTAATTACCAGCTCAACCCAATCCTAATCCCAATAACAGACTGGTTCAGCTAATCCAGATCATAGAAGATCCAAACCTTGACACTAAATTAAGGCAATGAAATGAACTAAGGTTGAGATTAGGATGTACTATATCACCAACAGAAGTCACGACCTCATCTCAAACCAAACCTGGGACTTCAACGAAACTTAGCCAAGAAAATATTACGGAAACAGAGGTAGGACAAGAGAAGGAAACGATTGACCAAGGGAGGCCTGAAGAGCTTAGGGTATCTCCACCTCCATTCCCTAAAAGGTTAACTCTGCCTAGACCTATAGCCTCTCCAGATTTTGACATCCTGGGGGAGTTAAGAAACCTTTGTATAAAAATTCCTCTTCTCCATGCGATACAAGACATTCCCATCTACGCAAAAATAATTAAATAGCTGTGTGGGAAAAAGCAGGCAAAAAAAACAAAATTTGTGCCCATCGTTCATGTGGTAGGGACGCTATCTGACTTATTACTGGGTATGGAACTACTAGTGAAGTATGAAGACCTGGGAAATCCCATAGTAACTGTGCAGATCTTTGGCTACTCCTTTCCAAACACATTGGTCGACTTAGGGGTGACCATTAACATCTTAACTACAGGAACTTGCGAAAATATAGATATATCAGCTATAGAACCCACGACCATGTTATTGGAGCTTGCTGATAGGTTTGTTATCAGACCAGAAGGAATAGTGCAGGACATCCTAGTCTTCGTAGACTCATGGGAATACCCAGCTGATTTCTTAGTTATTAATCCAAAGAACAAGATGGACGGGCACCCATTGATTCTTGGGCAACCTTGGCTGGCGACAGCTGATGCTTACATAGGCTGTCGAATAGGCAACATGACCATCACTAGAGGGGATTTCATAAAGAATATCATTATCTACCCACCTACCAAATCGAGCTTACCCACGGTAAAAATTCATAAACCTCCATATGCATATTGGGAACAAAACATATGCTCACCTCTGACATTAGTGGAAGATCTTGAATTTAAAGATCAAAATGAAGAAAATGCAATCAATAATTTTCTGAGTCAACCCCCCATGTCTGGAAATTTAAAATGCTAAATGCTGAAAAAAATCCTCGAAGATGAAGTTAAAGAGGACCCCTTGACAGACCTTGAGGATCGATCTATTCCCACGACCACTGTGCGTAACAGCATACCCATTGAGATTGAACTAGGAAAGATCCTTAATATCAATGGCAATTTGTATGGTAACCAAAAGCAAAGGCTCATAAAAGTTCTACAGAAGTATCAAGGGGCATTTTCTTGGGACTACCCAGACATGAAGGGTTTAGATCCTCAGCTATGCACCCATCACATCTACACTAATAAGGAAACCTGACCTATTAGAAAAACTTAGCAAAGGCTAAATCCGCACTTAAAAGATATTGTAAAATATGAGCTGCAAAAACTGCTGGATGTAAATTTCATTTATCCTATTTCAGACAGCAAATGGGTCTCCCCTTTGGTAGTTGTCCCTAAAAATAATGGGAAATGGAGAATCTGCGTGGATTACAGAGAATTGAATAAAGCAACACAGAAATACCACTTCCCCCTACCTTTTATTGACTAGGTCCTTGACACATTGGTAGGGAAACGGTTCTTCTCCTTTCTTGACAGGTTCAGTGGTTATAATCAAATCCAGATAGCCCTTGAAGACCAAGATAAGAGAACCTTTACCTGCCCATGGGGTACTTTTTCTTACATAGTCTTACCATTTGGGCTATGTAATGCCCCCGCAACATTTCAGAGAGCCATAATCAGCATTTTTTCTGACTTAATAAATGAGGGACTCTAAATCTATATGGATGACTTCACCCCCTACGGTGAGGACTTTGATCAAGCATTAGAAATGCTAGAAAAAGTGTTGGAGCAATGTATTGCTACTAGGTTATGTTTAAGCAATGAAAATTGTCACATGATGATGACTGAAGGAGTAATCCTAGTTCACTACATCTCGGTAGTCGGAATACAGGTATATCCAGCAAAAATAGAGGTAATCCTTCTATTAGCCACACCTTGTACACAAACTGAGGTATGCAGTTTTCTAGGGTATGCAGGATATTATCGTAAATTCATAAATAATTTCTCACAAATAGCTGCACCTTTGTATGCATTAACTGGAAATGTTTAATTCCACTGGACTGATAAATGTGACACCGATTTTGCATATTTAAAGAGACTAGTCTCAACAGCACCAATTTTGCAAGGGCCTAACTGGAAGGTGCCTTTTCACATTTCTTCAGATGCATCCGACACAGCAATAGGGGCAGTTCTTGGCCAAGAAGAAGAAAACAAACCCTATGCTATTTATTATATCAGAAAAAACCTCAATCCTGCCGAATTAAATTATACAGTGACTGAAAATGAGTTCATGGTTGTCATTTATGCTATTAATAAATTTAGACATTATATAATAGGCTATCAAGTACTCCTCTATACTAATCACTCTACCATTAGATATCTAGCGAATAAACCAATCACGAATGGTAGAATAACTCGTTGGTTGATGCTATTCTAGGAGTTCGATATAACTATCAAGGACTGTCCAGGAAAGGAAAACGTGGTCACAGACTTCCTGTCTAGGGTTCCAAAGACAGATGACACGCTAGCAGTCGATGATCAGTTTCTTGATGAACATCTATTTCTGGTAGCTATAAAAACGCCATGGTGTGTAGACATGGAAAATTACTTGGCAGTGGGAAAGCTACCTAAGAATTTAACATCAAGAGAACGGAAACTGATTGTACAACGCAGCACAAGGTTCTCCTGAATTGGTGGATACCTCTTCCATACGAGGGCCGACATGCACATATGCAGATGCATCATATAAGACGAAATATATGATATCCTACGGGCTTGTCATGATGAACCTTGTGGTGGCCATTTCGCAGATCGTAGAATGGGGCACAAAGTGTTACAATTAGGCTATTATTGGCCTATGGTTTTCAAAGACGCGAAAAAATATGTTCAAGCCTGTGATAGCTGCCAAAGAATGGGCCGCCCAGGCTAGGCAGACGAAATGCCACTACAACCACAATTGGTGATGGAACCATTTGAAAGGTGGGCACTAGACTTCGTTGGACCATTCAATCCACAATCGAACCAAAAAATCTACATATTGGTTGCCATAGATTACGTAACAAAATGGGTAGAAGAAATGGCCTTATCAAGGGCCACAGAAGAATAGGTGATTAATTTCCTTTTCGAGTTATTCGTACGATATGGTTTGCCACGGGAAGTGATAACCGATGGGGGGGCATAGTTCGTGGGTAATAAAATTACAGCCACCCTGAAAAATCACCATATCACCCATAGAGTTACGTTTCCTTACCACCCGCAGGCAAACGGGCAAGTCGAAAGCACCAACAAAGTTCTGGAGTCAATTCTTACCAAAACGGTATCAACACATCGTCGAGACTAGGCCACTAGACTACCAGAAGCCTTATGGGCTTATCACATAGCCTAGAGAAACACCATGAGATACTCCCCATATCATCTAGTATTTGGGAGAGAGCCTATTTTCCCCATTGAGTTTGAAATCAAAACTCTAAGAACAGCCTAGGAAGTAGGGTTGGACTTAACAGAAGCCCATGTTAAAAGACTCCAACAGATAAATGAGCTAGATGAAATATAGCTACTGGCTCTACAACGCACAACGATCATTCAACAACAATGAGCTAAGTGGCATGAAAACCTTATCAAGAAGAAGATATTTCAAAAAGGAGATTGGGCACTCCTCTATGACTCCAGATTCCAAGATTTTCCAGGAAAATTACAAACAAGGTGGCTCGGTCCATACGAAATTCAAAAAGTACACAACAATGGCACACTCACCATGACCACCATAGACGGGTATGGTTCCACATTTCAAGTGAATGGGCACAAAGTGCACCTATATCACAAACCTCTCGTAAAGGAATCTTTTTGCCAGCAGGTACGAAATGATCCCACCATCTAAGTTGTGGCTGGCATTTATTTCAAAACGACGGCCTCAGAATACATGAGATTTTGCTACCGTCATTTGTAAAAATGTATATAATTTCTTTACAGTTCCTAGTTCTTATTTTTTTGTACATTCCTCATGCCCGAAATTGTATTTTTTTCCTCTTTAATTTTTCTTTTGATGTTCAAACTCTTTGAACGGCTTCTGTTCAATCCAATTGAACAACTGTTGTTCAATCAGATTAAACAACCATGTTTTTTGTGTTTTTATTCTTGTTGTTCAAACTCTTTGAATGGTTGTTGTTCAATCCAATTGAATAGCTGCTATTCAATTTGATTGAACATCTATTTTTTTGCATTTTTATTTCTATTGAAACTCTTCGAATGACTGTTGTTCAATCCAATTGAACAGCTGCTATTCAATCGGATTTAATAGCTGGCATTTGGTGTTTTCTCCCTTGTTGTTGAAACTCTTTGAACGAATTATGTTCCATCTAATCAAAGAACTGTTGTTCAGTCGGATTGAACAACCATGTTTTTTTGGTTTTTATCCTTGTTGTTCAAATTATTTGAACGACTGTTGTTCAATCCAATTGAACAACTATTGTTTAGTCAGATTGAACAACCTTATGCTTTCATTTTTTTCCTTCTTTTGTCTATATCCCCCTCGATCCGCACCTTAGCTATGAAAGGCATCACACAAGAGAAGTGGCAGTGGAAGAAAGGAATAAAGTAGTAAAAGTTACCAATATGATGATTCTTTGACACTATAATCTCTAAACTCAAAGCTGACATTGTACATAAATGAAATGAAAGGCTAAGTCATTCCCAACTCAACTATATTATCATACAATACATGATTTTATGATGGTATATATTTCTACACTTTCGAGTAGTATTTCCCTCCAATATGAAGAAATAGAAATAAGAATATTAATTATATTGGAATTCTTTGTACTTCTCTCACCATCCCTAACTCTTAAGGATTTAATGAGCCTCCCTTGATGCATAAAGAATAACTATTATGTTTTCATGCAAATCCTTAAGAGAGGATAGGGGGTCTCATCACGAGCCATCCTACCAAAATCATAAGGGTTTAAAAAGTGACATGCCCAAAATGGCCACCACACCAGGGTAATGACCTTCTCATCTGCTTGAAGGACATGAGGTGTCATCACAAGTCGGCCTGATCACTCTGTTACAATCCTAGTGAATGGCATGGTGACTATCTAGCCACCACACCAGCACAGTGACCTCCTTATAAATCAAAATTCTTATGCTTCAAAAAGAAGTACTATGCTTGCATGCAAATTTTCAAGAGAGGATAGGGGGTCTCATTACGATCCATCCTACCATGTTCATAAGATTTTAACAAGTGACATGCCCAAAATGGCCACCACACTAGAGTAATGACCTTCTCATTTGCTTGAAGGACAGGAGGTCTCATCACAAGCCGACCTGATCACTTTGCTACAACTTTGGTGAATTTCATTATGGTCATCTAGCTATCATAACATCATGGTGATCTCTCCACAAAATTGGCAGAATAACTACTTTTACATAAGGACCCTAGCTCATTTCTCGGGTTAAAACAACAACCCTGTCGAGGCTATGAATGCCTGCTAGTAGCAGTGGCTCTGCTTACGGTATGATAGTATGTTCCAACAATAGCTAATTACTCTTACATATACGTTATGTTAAATTCTTCTTCCATAAGCCACTACTCAAATTACTGATAACTCTAATCTACCACATAAATAACTATAAGGGAGATATATTCACATATTTGAACCTTGGGATGATAGCACCAATCATTACCTATCTCAATCTTTCTTTTGTCACACCTTATCATTAAACAAGGACATCATATCATAATAATAGTTACATTGTTTTCTCTGCCTCTCTGGTCACTTCCACACGAGATGCGCTCATATCAAAACTTCCAAATTTGATCTTTACACTGCATATGCTTATAATTACCCAATTACTCCTCATCCCCTAAAACTTGAAAGCCATGATCTTCTCTCTCGCATATAGGCTATGATTATCGAATCCTAACATTCCACATGTTTACATTCATGATTGGACATATCCCTATTTTACTTGAGGACGTGGGCACCCTTACTTCAGCGGAGGGGGTGTAATTAGTCATAAATAAGCAAGCATGCGAAATTTCAGCACACATCCCACTGGATATGCTGATGAGACCGAAGGAGCATCAAAATTAAGGTATGAAGTTAAGTATAGAAGGTTTCAATCTCCCTTTCTCTTGCATACAAAATTAATTCGAAACAACAGAGCCAAAGAGAACTCAATCAAAAGAAGGAAATAGCTCAGGAAAGCACACCAACCATGGGAGGAAATTCTCTCCGAAACCAACCTTAGAACTTCTTGATTTTAGATGCAGCTAGCGCTATCCTCCAGCAAGCCGGTTGGCTGGCATATTTACACAGATTACAAGGATTTGATACAAAATTAGCAATGGAGTTTCTAAAAAACCTACAAGAGAGACAAAACAGGCTTAGGGGAAGAGTTATACCGGTCACAGAAGAAATTATTGTTGAAGTATCCGGAGTTCCAGTGGAGGGAGAGAGATGGAAAAAGAAACATCTCCTCTTATGAGAGGCAGTTACAGTATGTTAGGATCTGGAAGAGCCATTGGAGCGAAAAGGAAAATGGATTAACCCTACCTCTCTACGTCAACCATGGCAGAAACTGACAGAATTCATCCAAATATTTATAACATGCGACGGACGTCAAGACATGGTAAAACCTTGTCAACTTAAAATATTAGTTGTGCTTAAGAAAATGATTTCAGCTAACCTGCCTGCTTTCTTAAATTCTATATTGCATGACACTTTTGTTCGAATAAGAAGAGCTAAAAATCTGAAATCAATTATCAGTCACCACAGCCTAATCAAACTAATCACCATACATGAGTTGGAAAAGCAGCAAATAGCTTGGGGCAACTTTGTTAACCATTCCACACAGGTACCTGAGGAAAACCCTAGCGAAATAGAAATAAATATCCCCAGGATAAACATACCTAGAAGGAAAAGGACCCATACCTTAGCTTTATAACTAAGTAGGCAAAGACAATCCAAAAGACTTCGAGGAACCTAAAACTTCATAGAGGAGGTAGGACCATCTCATTCACTACCCTCAAGCCCTCAAAACACACCCTTGCAAGAATATGAGGACGAAATGGCTCGAGTCTTGGAGCAAATAAGGGCATCAAATGAAACTAAAAGCTTATCTGAGCAAGATGGAGAACAAGAAGAGCCATTAGACCAGTCAGCCATTGCCAGTAGTTCTAGCCACACTGATGTACTACCTCACCAAGAGGAATCACAGTCCTTTGGGGCTTTGTCCCCTCTCGAGAATTATGAGGTAAATAGTTAAGAACATGCATAAAGGAGAATGAAATCAGAAAATCAGTCAGGGGACACCATCCCTATGGAGTAGAAAAAAAGCATAGAAACAGTTCCTTTGACACCTGAGGGTAACATTGGCTCTCCTAGTTGGGACCCTTATATAGAAATAAACTCCGAAGCACAAGTAGAAAACACCTTCACGGGCAATCTCGAGGTTGGCAGCAATGTTCCTAAAAGTGAGGATGCTACTCCTCCACCACCTGTTGAGATCAGAACAGGTGAAAATTCAGCTGAAAATAATATTAAGAAATTAAGAAGGACCTGCAAAATATCGAGGAAAATGGTGAAATATTAAGAAAAAAATTAAAAGAAGTAAATAAGGCCTGAAAGCCTAAGAGAAAATTAACCACAGTCGAAACTCATACAGAATCGAACATCAATTCGTTGGATACTATTAAGACTAGAATGCAGATAGACCTACTAGATATTGTTGAGGCTGGGATACAAATTGACTTGGCGAGCACCATTGAGATCGAGGTAAAAATAGACATGGTAGACACTCTTGAAGCCTATGTCCAAACCAGGCAAGAATTCACCGACGAAAAGGGAACCCAATTGGACGAAATCCTTGCCTATGCCCCTCTAGTTGAAAGAGTTGTCAATCAAAATGGGATAACGAATTAATCTAAACATAGCATGAGTTGGCACAACGCAAGAATGAAGTAGTACAAACATCAGAGTATCAGGCACTACTGAAGAAGTTCACAGACTATTCCACCACAGAAGATGAAACATTTTCCCAGCTCAAAGAGGAACAGGAAAAGGTAAAAAGGACACAAGACCAGGTAGATGAAGCCAAGAATAAAATCACTATGATTTGTTCTTTGTATTCTGATGCACTAACATGTAGGGCATGTGCCACCAATTATGCCCTATTCCTAGTGGAACGATATTTACTGCTAAAAATCAAGGCCATTAGGGCAGGGAAGCCGAAAAATTTCAAAATCATAGAAGAATTTGTCCTCTACTGTAATGATCAAGATGAACAGGTCCAACGCCTTTTATGTGAACTTTAGATGCACAACTTCTTTCTAGAAGAATACATGGACAACATTCCAAGTCCCTTTATAGGAGATGTCTAGTTCCAAGCCTTCCTCTCGTTTGCCAAGAACTAGATTAGGTGGGCCAAAGTTTATAACATCTTCCAAACGAGAGAACATGGCCTAGACCTATGGGTGAGAGGAGAGCCCACTAAACCCCTGCAGCTGTTCATCTAAAATAATAATTTCATGCAAAGAAAGGGTGTAATGACTAAGCTGGGACCCATCCATAATGACATTATAGAGAATGGATGAGAATATTTCGAGGAAATTCAGGAAGCATCCCTAGCAGCAGTCAAACAAAGATGGATGGCCTCCACAAACAATGTAAAGAATAGGGAGCCATTTGGCTATAGGAAATTCAAAGCAGCTGCCTCCAGATTCCTATCATATAGTAACTTAGTCTTCAACATGGGTCCTGCATGGCTAGGATGCAGATGTAGATGGCCTCTTATTTGCTACTCCCCTGAGGGCCATGATCATAACTATGAATTACTAGAAGGACACACAAACGCTGCCTTTGCAATAATTAGACAGAAATAGGGTTTCAGAGCATACAAGGAAGAAGTCTACTGTACCTACTCCTTAACATAGTTGCATCTCAACCATCTGTTTGCACAAGGACCTTAAAATAGGTAAGTAGGTGAGTATGGTGGGTTGGAATTAAGGTATGATTTCACCCTACTTTTACTTCGAATAATCATAAATTTTTAGGATTTCTCTCGTCCTAACAGTAAAATAAAAAAGGGTTAATGTAAAATCAGGATAAAGTGACTAACGGTAAGAAGTATGTCTAAAAAAATGAGGACTTGACTTGTTTCATCTTTATTCGCAGATAAATGAGGCAGCTGAATCGATGATGAACAAAAGATAGCTGACAAACAGAGAACATGAATCCATAGTAACCCCCAGGGATGAGTATAAGGCAGCAAGACAGATCCACATCCAAATAACTTAAATGACAGCCATGCTCGGCGGGTTGTCGTTTGGAAAATACCATCCTAGTGCATAAAAACGCCTTTAAAATGACCAAGGATGAGCTAGATAGGGGAGTTGAATAGGAATTTCATTCTGTAATCAACACATCAGGACATAAATATTTCGTTGTATCCCGGTATTATACTTCAATTTAATAAAGAGTTTTAATGTTTTGAGCAATCATCTTTTGAGTTTTTCATTGCGTTATAAATTCTGGTGGTTTGGCCCCAGCCCTGGGAGTTTCTCCGCTAATTTTCGTGATGTGCGTTAGTTACAGAATTGATGTCCATTTATCTGATGCAATTTTTGAATTACTTTGCCACTCGATAAAATATAATTACATGAGGTTACAATTTCTCCTTCGTTAGAGTAGTTTAGCAGTTGTGCTTTCTATTTTATAGTAATTCTCTATTACTGTTAAATGTTTTCATTTCATTTTCTCCCACGCCTTTATAGTCGCTTTATGAATCATAGAGTACTTATTGTTAAATGTTATCTATTTATAAGAATTATATGGTTCCATTAGTACAATAAGGCATCCAATTTTTGATTAATTTCAATTAGTTAGTTTGCAAAGAGAATTCCATTGTAAAATCATAAAATTAATTACTGATTCAATTCATTCAGATTGTTGTTCAATTCATTAAATTTTATATTCAATTCATTCAGATTGTTGTTCAATTCATTAAATTTTATGTTCAGTTCATTCAAATTTCCGTTCAATACATCATTATGTTTTTCAATCATAGGTTTCTCTCCTTCAGAGCTAGGCAGAGTAGTTAGCTGCATTATGCCATTTTCATGTTTCTTTGAGTTGATTGAACTTCGAGAATTAGGGAATCCTTTTCATAAGCAACATAGAGTAACTATCATTTGATCTCACTTGCATATATTTTTCTTACACTCTTGAAATAAGAAGACTTACCCTGGTTTGACAATTGAATGAGGAGCTTAGAGGTTGCCTATAATAAGCCACCTTTGTGAACCGACATGATCCAAGGGTTATTTTAAGGTGAATGGTATCTGATTTTTTGGAACTTTTGGATTGACAATAATTTGATAGGGTGAAGTTCAAAATGGCACTTTTCTTTCTTATTTTTTTCTATATTTATATATATGTGTTTGATGGGCCTTGCAATTTGTGGATCCGATCCAAGGGGTATTTTAAGGTGAATGGTATCTAATTTTTTGCAACTTTTTGATCGACAATAATTTGATGGGGTGAAATTTGAAAGGTATGAAAATTTTAATTGATTTTATTTTTCCAAAGAAAGAATTCATAAGTTTCTATGTCATGGCTTGGAAAGGGAAAATACATAGCAATGTTTTTTTTTTTTCATGGAATATCACCTCCAAAAAGGACAAGCAAGAAACCTGTTGGCTAGTTTTCACCAACTTTCATAAAAAATATAGCAACGATATCTCTGGGGAATGAAACTAGAAGTAAATATTATGATTTGATGAGTGAGGAAGGTTGTCAATGGGAGAAGAAGATGAGGAACAAAAAAAAAACAGGAAGTACTTTTGATTTAGTGTTGTCATATTTTCCTTGTAGAAGAATGCTTTATTGTTGTATGTGGATACATCTTTTACATCGTTTGGAATGGGAACAATATCTTTCATAGCAAGCCAGAATTTGAAGCTTCATTACAGACTCCTTGTGGCCCTTGTTCTGATATTTCCGTTGAAGAAGATGAAATTAAGGTACAGGCCTCTGGTATTTTATAATTGCAATAATTTTGTTTCTTTCTTTTCGTAATCTGACTGTGTATTAATTCATAGATAATTGTGATTTGACACATTGACAACATAGATACATTCATACTATAATAGAACCTTATGAATATGTCTGACTCGGTGAATTCTTGTAGGAAATTTATGAAGGTATGGATTTCTCTATGTATGAAGATCATTTTTCATTTGGGCTTTTCTGCAGTAAGTTTTAAACAGATGGACAAGAACTTGTTGCTAGCAGAAATGAAGAATATATATATGTTTATGAACTATAAATGATCAGGTGTTTTTTAAAGTTAACAAATCATTAGGTTTTGTATAGTTTTTCCTTGTAATACAAAAACAAGCCTAGTAATTCCTGGTGATACATCTAGAAGGCCAGTAATTTTCTTGATGCACACTCGTAATTCATTCGTAATGGGTGATATTCATATGGGTGGTATTCGAGAAAGCCACAATAGAGCATTAGAAAAATTTTGAGGTCTAAAATGGGCCTCCTAACAAAAATGTACAACCAAAATAAAATTTATAAGAACCAATAGGATTCAACATGATGATGTCAACCATGGGGGATGATTCACCATTTTTTGTGGTAAAAGAGAAAAAATATTAAAAAAATAATAAAATAGTAAAACAAATTTTTCATCTTTCATTTGCCACTTATCTTCCAAAGGTTTTACTCAAATTTCGAGAGGTAGTACTCATTGGATGCAAAATTTAATTCCTCATCTAACGATTATGCATGTTGCAGACTTTCGATGGAACCTACCACACAAAAAGTGAGAAATGCAAGAAAAAACGTAATTGCAATCATGTTTTTCATGTATTTCTCATTTTTTTGTAGTGGGATCCATAGAAAGTATGCAACTTGGGTGCTCCTTGGACAAGGAATCAAATTCTGCATCCAACGAGTGTTCCCGCTCAAAATTTGAGTAAACCCATAAGGAGATAAGTTGAAAAGGAAGTTTTTTATTTTTTTCCCTCTAAAATTCGATGATGTACTCTAATCTTATTTTATTTTTTCCACTATTATTTTAGAATTTCCTTAGTAGGCCAATTTTCGACCTCCAAATCCCCCTAATGAGAGTATAAGAAGGTATGCATGTTAAAATTTTCAGATTAATTTTATATTTGACTGAAATATCTATCTATAAGATGTTGTAATATAATTTGACTGACTGACAGAGATTGGAACTTCAGGACCTGGTTTGATCAGGGATGCAGTACAAGAAGGTATGTCTGTTAAATATTTCATATTAATTTTATATTTTATTGAACTGTCTATTTGCAAGCTGTTGTAATATGATTTCACTGACCTTGAGAGATTGGAACTTTAGACCCTATTTTGATCAAGGATGCAGATCCAGGAAGAGGCCCCAATAAAAATATATTTGTAAGAAAAAGGAAGACCCATTGGGCGCTTGTAATATTCATTGTTTTGTCACTTATTCTGGGTCAAGTTGTTTCTACACTTCTTAATAGGTATTACTTTGATGATGGTGGTAACAGTAGATGGATATCAACTTTGGTGCAATTGGTAGGATTCCCTATACTTTTCATACCTATGGTATTTTATCAAGGAAAAAAAGCCTTTAAGATGATCCCGCTCACACCGAAATTGGTGCTAATTTATGTTTGTTTGGGATTTCTTCTAGCTGAATATAATCTTCTTTACGCATGGGGTATCTCTTATATGGCTATTTCGACCTATTCGCTTCTATATTCAAGCCAACAGACCTTCAATGTTGTATTTTCATTGATATTGAGCAGGAATAAAATTAATCCATATATCCTAAATTCTCTGGCTTTTCTGACTTTGGGTGAAATTCTACTTGCAGTGCATTCAGATGGTGACAAGCCTAAGGGAGTGAATACTACCAAGTAGATAATAGGTTTCATTTTCACTATTGTAGCTTCTGCAATATATGGGTTGCTTCTACCATTGATGAATCTTGTATTCAATAGGGTTATAAATAAGGAGAACTTTGCAGTGGTTCTAAAGATGCAAATTTTCACATCCATAGTTGGTACTATGGTATGAACAGTTAGATTGTTTGTTAGTGGGGAGTTTAGTGATATGAAAAAGGAGGCTCAGAAGTTCACAATGGGGACCATTGCCTATTATATGACAATGATATGGTATGCAATGGGTTACCAGGTTTGTTCTATTGGTTGAGTGGGTTTGATATTTTTGGTTTCTTCCTTGTTCTCAAATTTGATTAGGACTCTGGCCCTCCCTAACGAATCTATCATTGAGGCCAAATCTCTTGTGGGAATTGCTCACAGGAAGAAATTTTTTCAACATAAATACTTCAATGGGTCCTCTACATTCTCAAAATGGATCCCAGATATTGAGGTTACTCAAGACAAATCAACGCATTCTCCTTGAGAAGTTCACGTGGGTACCTAGAAATAGAAGACAAATCTCCTTTGCCATTGATATTATTTTTGGCAATCCACCTCTGCAATTTGATCTGGTTGATTCATGAATTTTTTGATTGGCCATCTCAACACTCTTTGATTACCCTTTATGATATTTATACATGGAATGGAGCAAGGAAATGGTTTCACTAGAACTTCAATCTGGTCTGAGACCACGCTTTTGTGATATTGAACCTTTCTGGATGTTCTCCTATCTCCATATATAAGAGAAATTGTAGGGGATAGGGGGAATATTCTTACTCTGTTAAGCAGGGGTATCTCCGTCAAATGTCCTTCCTTCCTTTCCATAGGCATAGTTTCCTAAGGTAATTTCCTTCTGCTACCTATTAGTTCATAATAAGCTCCTAAGTCCTTATTGTAAATAATTTAAGGAATCATGGGACAACTAGCCCCACTCATTATGCGTTATGCCAGAAAGGAGAAGAAATAGAGCAAGAACTCTTTTGCTAATGTGACTTCACAAGGAAAGTTTGGAAATTCCTTCTACATGACATTAGTCATCAATACATTCAGGCCACATCATACATGCAGTTGTTTAATAAGTGGGTTTACCAATATCATGGATCGTTCCAGTAAATGCTAGTCTTCAGAGTTAATATACCATTAGGTATGCGTTATATAGATATGTAAAGTTACACATCTAGTGCAGGTAGATTAGCAATTTTTCTTTGGGTGCACATGTCTAGCATATGTAGTTTTTTAAAATGTGTCATTTAGTGAATTTTTTATTTGATCCATGTTTTCTCTATATTTCTTATTTTATTGATTAATTTCATATAGTTGTAGGTACATTTTAGAAGGTAACAAACAAGAAAAAATAAACTTCTTGCTAAGGATTGGGACATCTATAACAATATTGCGTGTTCCTTAGCTCCAGAAATATTTGGACACGAGGATATCAAATAATCCCTACTTCTTCTTCTTCTTGGTGCCCCAAATAGAAAATGCAAGGATGGAACGAAGGTATAATTATATTACTGAAGAGCTATTACAGAGAAACCTAAATATCCCATTGGTGACTGTCTCAGAAAAATGTCTTATTATTCTCCATTATTTGGTCTCTAGAGTTTGTATAGAAAGGAAAATTTATATTTATTGCTCACATTTTTGTTTTTCTTGCAAATAAGAGGTGATTTGCATGCCTGTTTTATGGGAGATCCCGGTGTCGCAAATAGTTAGTTGTTGAAACAAATAATCAATGTGGCACCTAGAGAATTTTACATCACAGGTCAAGGAAGTTGTGGTGTTGGTCTGACAGTTGTTGTTCAAATGGATCCATTCACCAATTAAATAGTACTTGAAGGCAGGGCCCTCACATGATTCTGAGATTTATTCCTTACAATGTTTAATTTATTGGTTTCTTTGTAGTTGGAAATTGTTTTATTTTAGACTGAATACATCAGAGGTTTCACCGACATATATCTTTCGACACCTTCAGAGTAGTGACAAAAGTAATGGATCTTGTATGTGATGAATCGGGTGTGATGCCATGGATGAAAAATATCTTATTGTTATTCATGAAGTGATGGTGTTATGCAGAATTATGATCTAAGGATAAATAAATTTCCCTATGTGTGGTTCTCGTAACTTAGAACAACAGATGAAAGACATTGCTAACACTTTATCTATAATAAGAAGACACACGGAATGATAGAAGAACCTATTTGCAATCCAAGTGCTTCTCCTTCTCCTTATGTCTCTTTTGTTGTCACCTTGAATAATAAACAAAGAACAAAAAAAATATTGTGATATACATATTCCTACTTATCTTAATCAATCAAATCAGCTATATGTGAAACATATATATCATTCAAGAATCCATTGCATGAGAAATAGAAACATAAAGAGATACACATTTGGGAAATGAACAACAATCTTTATTAAATATTAGAAGGGGGATGTTACAACCAATGATTGATTTGATGACATCAGCGCCAGCTTCATCCCCGCCTCATCACATCCTACATCACACCAGCAACATATCAGTACTTTCACTCTCTCAAATGAGAATCCAACAACATTTGTTTACCAAAATTATTCCTTTCCTACCACTAGGATCTTTGCTTAATTTGTAGGGAAACTAATGGTAGTTTCTCAATGAATGACTTTATAATAATAGGAAAGAAATGTTCCCAAGTTCATAGGTGTTAGATGGACACTTGGAATCGAATTTTGATGCATATGAACTATTATAGAAGGCACTGGCCATGTGCAGATTCCCGAAATAATGAGAATTCCGCTCCCATGTAACCAACAGACTCTTGAATGTCAAGAAGTGCATTGTAGTGCACCCTTGAATACAGGACGTTGCATATGAAACAAAGTTTGTCCCTTTAGAGGCTACATTGGTGATTTCATAAGTGATATGACATATACTTCAAACCTTGGAAATCTCACAATATAAGATGTGAATGGATTTTTCTTCTCCTAGAGCATATGGAAAGTGAAACATAAGGGGATGATAAACCCTATTTCATTGGTCCTGGGGATGATGCCCAGTTTTACCAGGTCATGGGGAACGATGCCCAAATTGACCTATATCACTGTTGCCCCTAAAGCATGAAGTAAAAATAATAACAATATATTTGAATGAGATGCTTTACGTGATGAGCTAGAGCTGAAGGGAGTGCTGACCTGCATCCAATCTTACAATACATTACATCATGATATTTTCATCTTGATCATGAATTTCTAAGGGAGGCATTCCCATGCTCAGCACATAAACTATCTAATAACATGTACATAGTGCAAAAATTCATCTACATTGGAATGTTGCCCAATACAGACATGCCTACTAATATAGGCCCATGCTCGGATGATGATCAATATTTAATGTCACCGTATAGATTATGTGTACAAAAAATCTTAATATCATAGCTGAAGTGCACTAGATACGGGGTCTTATTA
This sequence comes from Pinus albicaulis, assembly GCA_034641835.2. NCBI lineage: Eukaryota > Viridiplantae > Streptophyta > Pinopsida > Pinales > Pinaceae > Pinus > Pinus albicaulis. The sequence goes on along the minus strand of JAXQQM020062047.1, from coordinate 6,322 downwards.
TCGTTGAGATTCAACAAGATGATGATCTTAGTGAAAAGAATCACCTTCACTAAGTGGGCCCGCGAGCTATTTTTGGCGCAAGTCTATTTTTAGACTATGTCTATTTTTAGACATGATGATCATATTTCAGAAGTTGCAGGATGCTATTTGTGGATGGTTGATCAAGTTGGAAAAATAGATGAAATTCTATTTTTAGAATATTGGGCGAAGTCTATTTATAGATCGTCAATCTAAAAATAGATACATGTCGATTATTATTAGCTCTTAATAATAATCAGACTCTAAACAACAACTTATTCTCTTGGAGCACTTCAGTTCAGTGCACAGATGTGGCACATCAGTGGACTGAGGGAATTACACAATTCCCAAGGTTTTACTGGAGCTAATGCATGGAGGACTTAGTTAGAACTCAAGTGGCAGAGTTATGACACGATTGGAAAGTAGTTATGGAGGTTGTATTAGTTTAACTCGATTCTAGACTTAGTTGAGCTAGTTGTATCTAGTCTACTTGATTGATACGCTAGTGAGAGTGGAGTGAATTAATTATTTAATTAATTCAAAAATAATAACTCATTAATCAACTGAACAATACATTAGTTAACTACAGTGCATGGCAGTTTCAGTGGAGACCAGTGGAGAGATAGGTGAAAGGGAAAGATAGACTATTTGTTGTGACTATAGTGATGCATGAATTGCATCTATATATACATTGGAGTTGCCAATAATAATAACACAGTCAATGAGAGTGGGATTACATTGAATTGGTCTTTGTAATCAGCTTGGATTGCGCAGTGGAGGCAGGCTAGTAGGTGGCAAAGATCGGTGCATGGATTTGCAAGATTGGGCCTGATTAGTGTATGACGATTGTACTGTACTGAGAGCTTGTGATAAGCTTTGTATGTTTGTATGAGATTTTCATATGATCTTCATGTTACATAATATATATTTGTGGTTTTCAGCTTCAAGCTTTCCCGGTTAAAACTGTGTTATGTGCGATTGAATATTTTTTGTTTATGCTTCACATGTGTGTGCAATTAATTTTTTCCGCAAAAGATTAACAAGTGGAATAGATTCAGTATCTTGCATAAAGTTAAATAGTGTGAGATCAGGTGGATCTTGGACATATGCATGCTTAGTTCATATAATTTCTACATGGTATCAGAGCATTGTTGATTGAAGATTGCAATTGTGAAGTGAGTTTGTGCTGGTGGACAATTCGAATTTGCTACAGAAGATTCTTGGTGCAGAAATCGAGTATACATTGAAATGTCTTTCAATGGGTTGAGATTGGAGTATGCCCTTGATGGGAGCTCGAATTACATAGACTGGAAGGACAGGATGGAGGCGGTGCTAGAGGATAATGGGCTGAAGGATTTCATCAATAACGATGTTCCTAAGTCGGGATCTAGCGATGCTACATTACTTGATGCATGGCAAAAGAAGACTGCAAAGACGAGGAGGATTATGTTGGAAGGTGTGAAGGACCATATTGTGTCAAGCCTTCATTAGAAAGCCACTCCATTCTTAATGTAGAAGGCTTTGACAGACTTATTCCAAATCACAAGTGACCAGAGGAAGTTGGCACTTAAAGACAAGCTCAGAAAATTAAAAATGGAGAAAGGCGACAGTATACCAAAATACCTCACGAATTTTGTCCACTGCAAGGATGAGATGGGAAGTTTGGGGGTTACTGTTGATAAATAATACTTGGTGAGCTTGGCTCTCCTTGGGCTTCCAAAGAGTTGGCATAGCTACAAAGACTGCGGCGATGGATGGGGCCTCGGATGGGAGCGACTTTGGTTGGATCTTGTGTAGGAGGAGATAGGCGAGGGTACCGGGGATGGATCTTCATCGAAGAATGAAGATGAAAATTTCACTTTGGTTGCCAAAGGAAGGAAAGGGAAGAGGGGAAGAAAAATCCTTCTAAATCCGGTGCAAGGCAAGAAACGGGGATTTGTCCAAGTGGAGTCATTTCCGCTGTAACGAGTATGGACATTTTGCCACTGACATCCAAAGAAGAATAAACGGGATATTGGATCTGCAGGTAGGAGAGGCCTTAGCCTCGCAATTTGAGCTGGATTTTTCCTTGATCGCATGCTTGGTTTCAAGTTGCATGGGATCGGTGTGGTATCTTGACAGTGGTGCGTCTTTCTATATGACGAGAGGCAAAGAGTTGTTTAGTGACTTGGAGGAGAAGGACCTCCAAATGCATATATATATGGGCGATGATGGTCGATACAGTGCGACAGGAATTGGGACCATTACCTTTGAGAGGGAGTCCAGTAATCCATTCTTGTTAAATAATGTCATGCATGTTCCAGGTCTGAAGAAGAACTTGGTCTTAGTCGCAATGCTGGAAGACTGGGGTTATGATGTTGTTTTAAGTGAGGGAAAAGCCTTCCTTCGACATAAAACAATGGGTCAAACCAAGAATATATGGATTCAAATTAAGAATATTTACAAGCTAGAGGTAGATGGTTGCACTTCAATGGTGGGCAAAGCAGAAGAAATGGTGAGCCGGGATGAGGGCGAATTATGGCATAGGAGATTGGGCCATCTTCACCATGGCGTTTTGAAAATTTTTCAAAAAATTTCTACTGGACTTCCCAAGGGTACTCTTGCGTAGTCAGATCAGTGCAAAGGATGTACAATGGGTAAGTTTGTGAATACCACCTTTCATGAGAAGGAGAACCGTGCTTCGGTGATCCTAGAGAGAATTCACACAGACATGTGTGGACCATTCTCGGTTGCTTCAACAATGAAACACAGGTATTATGTGATATTTTTTGATGAATTTTCTCATAGATGTTGGATCTTCTTCATGCAGAAGAAGAGTGAAACATTCTCAAAGTTCTGTGAGTTCAAGGAATTGGTGGAGAAGGAGTCGGGGAAGTAGGTGAAAGCTCTAAGGAGTGATAATGGTGGTGAATACATCTCAGGCGAATTCAAAGACTTCTGTAGCAAAGAAGGAATTCGAAGAGAACTCATAACCCACAGCAGAATGGGGTCGCGGGGAGGAAGAACAGAACAATCATGGGTGTTGCACGAGTGATGTTGCATGACTAGGGCCTACCGATGCACTTGTGGGCGGAAGCATGCAACACTGCGGTTTATGTGCAAAACCGTTGTCCTCATAAGAGTACTTGACATGAGTACACCCGAGGAAGCTTTTATAGGTAAGAAGCCTGATATTTCTCATTTGAAGATTTTTGGCTCACCTATTTACATTCATGTGATGAAGGATTCCAGGAAGAAGCTGGAGCCGACTGTAGAAGTTGGGATATTTTTGGGGTACACAGAAACACCCCATAACTATCATGTGTATTTTCCAGATAGTTGGATGACTGTGGTGCGACGGGATATAAAATTCAATGAGGTGAAAGCCATGAAGTTGTCGCTTGAGAGGGAGCTACACTTGCATGCAGAGGAGGAACTTCTTGTTCCCAAAGATGAGCCTCTAGATGTGGATCAACCATAGGAGGAGATTCATGGAGTGGAGGATTCCACTCATGCAGAACCAAACATCAGACAAGGCAGAAAGCGTACCACAGAAGCTGAGAGACTGAAGGTGGATGCAGCACAGAATGTAGGAGTCCCTACATCATAGCACAAATAGAGACAGTCACCTGACCGATATACTGGATACATGGCTCTTATGAGCAAGTGTATTGTGACAGAGCCATCTTCTTTGTAAGAAGCAACGTAGGAGCCCACATGGGTAGATGCCATGGTGGAGGAGTATGGCTCCATTGTCAGAAACAGTGCTTGGGAGATTATTCCAAGGCCGGTGGGGAAATCATTTGTAGGATCAAGATGGATCTACAAGGTAAAGCAAGCTGCTGATGAGAGCGTCGAGAAGTATAAGGCAAGATTTTTTGCCCGAGGCTTCTCACAGATTGAGGGGATTGACTATGAAGAAACCTTTGCACCTGTCGCACGGTATTCTTCTATACGGACCATCCTTGCTCTCTCAGCGCAGATGGGTTGGCACATTCATCAGATGGATGTGAATATTGCGTTACTTAATGGGATCATTGAGGAAGAGGTGTACATTGATCAGCCTGAAGGATTTTAGATCTTCAGCAGCGAGTCGCATGTGTGCAGGCTCAAAAGAGCGCTGTATGGGTTGAAACAAGCACCCCGTGCTTGGTACACTCAGATCGACAACTATTTCACTAGACTTGGCTTCACCAAGAGTGAGGCGGATGAAAACCTGTACCAGATTGTGGTTGAGGGTAAGCTTTTGATCATTGTACTTTATTTTGATGATTTGATACTAAAAGGTGATGAGCAGTTGATACACTCATGCAAGGCTGATCTTGCAAAGGAGTTTGAGATGAAGGATTTGGGCCTCCTTCATTATTTCCTTGGATTGGAAATATGGCGAAAGCGGGAGGTGAACTATTTGTGTCTCAAGGCAAGTGAGCTCGGGAGATAGTGGAGAAGTTTCACATGCAAGGCTACAAGCCTATCGACACTCCTCTTCTAGGAAATTGGAAGAAAGAGGATGCTACATTGGCAGAGGTAGTGGATGCCACTGTTTATTGACAGTTGGTGGGTTCGTTCATGTATTTAGTCAATACAAGACCGAACATATACTATGCGGTGAACTAGCTTTCACAGGCGAGGGTTAAGCCTACCAAGCTCTTTTGGAAGGTAGGCAAGCATGTTTTGAGATATCTCAGGGGCACATCTGAGTATGGTTTATGGTACAAACAAACAGACGAGGTGAAGTTGCATGGCTTCAAGGATGTAGATTGGGTAGGAAGCCCAACAGACAAAAAGAGCATAGTAGGAGGGATTTTCAGTATCAGATCTAGGACAGTTTCTTGGTACATTAAGGAAGCAAATATTCATGGCATCTTCGGTTAGGAAAAGCAGAATACATGGCAGCAAGTTTAGCTGCATGTGAGGCTATCTGGATGAGGAAGATCCTGGCTGGTTTGTTCAGTTCACATTTAGATCCCATGGTGATTCATTGTGATAATCAGAGTTGCATTAAACTCTTGGTTAATCCTGTGTTTCATGATAGATCTAAACATATTGATATCCGGTATCATCATATCAGAGATTGTGTGCAGCGGAAGATCATGTTGCTTCAGTACATTCCTACGAAGGATCAGGATGCAGATATTCTGACGAAGGCGCTCACCAGGAGCAAATTCGAATACCATAGAGGCAGGATCGGGGTGAAGGATAATCCCTATCTTGTTGAGAGGGAGTGTTTAGATTCAACAAGATGATGAGCTTAGTGAAAAGAGTCGCCTTCACTAAGTGGGCCCGCAGGCTATTTTTGGCACAAGTCTATTTTTAGACTATGTCTATTTTTAGACATGATGATCATTATTCAGAAGTTGCAGGATGCTATTTTTGGATGGTTGATCAATTTGGAAAAATAGATGAAGTTATATTTTTAGAATATTGGGCAAATTATATTTATAGATTTTCAATCTAAAAATAGATGCATGTCGATTATTATTAGCTCTTAATAATAATCGGACTCTAAACAACAACTTATTCTCCTGGAGCACTTTAGTTCAGTGCACAGATGTGGCACAGTAGCTGACAGAAGGAATTACACTATTCCTGAGGATTTACTGGAGCTAATGCATGGAAGACTCAGTTAGAACTCAAGTGGCAGAGTTATGACACAGTTGGAAGAAGTAGTTATGGAGTTGTATTTAGTTTAACTCAGTTAGACTCAGTTGAGCTAGTTGTATCTAGTCTAACTGAATGATACACTAGTGAAAGTGGAGTGAATTAATTAGTTAATTAATTCACAAATAATAACTCATTAATCAACTGAACAATACAACAGTTAACTACAGTGCATGGCAGTTTCAGTGGAGACCAGTGGAGAGATAGGTGAAAGGGCAAGATAGACTATCTGTTGTGACTACTAGTGATGCATGGATTGCATCTATATATACATTGGAGTTGCCAATGATAATCACGCAGTCAATGAGATTGGGATTACATCGAATTGGTCTTTGTAATCAGCTTGGATTGCGCAGTGGAGGCAAGCTAGTAGGAGGGCAGAGATTGGTGCATGGATTTGCAAGGTTGGGCTTGATTAGTGTATGACGATTGTCTTGTAATTGAGAGCTTGTGATAAGATTTTTATGTTAGTATGAGATTGTCATATGATCTCCATGTTACATAATATATAGTTGGGGTTTTCATCTTGACTTTCGATTAAAAACTTTTTATGTGCGATTGACAATTTTGTTTATGCTTCACATGTGTGTGCAATTAATTTTTCCGCAAAAGATTAACAAAGTGGAATGATTGAGTATCTTGCATAAAGTTAAATAGCGTGAGA
>JAXQQM020064836.1:0-57438 GCA_034641835.2 Pinus albicaulis | reverse complement strand
TTTGTGTTAGTATCTACACCTTCTCTATGTCATATAACCGAGTTGAGGTTACTGTGGTCATATAATAAAATTGAATTGATGCAGAGGTATTTTCGATACTGTGTTGTCATTGATGTAGAAATTATATACATTAAGCATGCATATGTCCTAGATTCCCCTGATCTCACAATATTTAACTTCTTGCAAAATATAGAATCATTCCACTGTTAATCTTTTGCTGAAAATTAATTGCACACACATGTGAAGCATAAAAACAATCGCACATAACACAGTTGTTTAACGGGAAAGCCTGAAGCTGAAAACCCTAACTATCATATATTAAGTATCATGGAGATCATGTAACAATCCTCATACAAAGCTTAGTACATCAAGCTCTCAGTACAATCAATCATCACACACTAACATAGAAGAAATCTGCAAATCCATGCACCAATCTCTGCCCTCCTGCTAGCTTGCCTCCACCGCGCAATCCAAGCTGATTACAAAGACCAATTCGATGCAATCCCACTCTCCTTGACTGCGCGATTATCATTGGCAACTCCAATGTATATGTAGATGCAATCCATGCATCACTATGGTCACAACATATAGTCTATCTCACCCTTTCACCTATCTCTGCACTGGGTCTCCACTGGATCTGACATGCACTGTAGTTAACTGCTGTATTGTTCAGTTGATTAATGAGTTATTATTTGTGAATTAATTTAACTAATTAATTCACTCCACTCTCACTAGTGTATCATTCAGTTAGATTAGATACAACTAGCTCAACTGAGTCTAACTAAGTTAAACTGAATATAACTCCATGAACTACTCTTCCAACTCTGTCATAACTTTGCCACTTCAGTTCTAATTGAGTCCTCCATGCATGAACTCCAGTAAACCCTTAGGAATTGCATAATTCCTTGACCAACGGTTGACAAATGCGACATCTTTGAAATTAAGTACTCCAAAAATAAGTATTTGTTTAGAGTCTATTATTGAGAACTAATAATGATCGACATGCATCTATTCACAGGTCCGACGATCTATAAATGAACTTCATCAACTATTCTAAAAATATAATTTCATCTATTTTTCCAACTTCGACCGAAAGCCATCCACAAATAGCATCCTGCATCTTCTGAAATATGATCACCATGTCTAAAAATAGACATAGTCTAAAAATAGACTTGCGCCAAAAATAGCCTGTGGGCCCACTTAGTGAAGGTGACTCTTTTCACTAAGCTCATCATCTTGTTGAATCTCAACACTCTCTCTCAACAAGATAGGGATCATCTTTCACCTCGATCCTGCCTCTATGGTATTCGAATTTGCTCTCGGTGAGCGCCTTCGTCAAAATATCTGCATCCTGATCTTTCGTAGGAATGTACTGAAGCAACATGATCTTCTGCTGCACACAATCTATGATATGATGATATCGGATATCAATATGTTTAGATCTATCATGAAACACAAGATTAATCGAGAGTTTAATGCAAATCTGATTATCACAATGTATCACTGTAGGATCTAAATGTGAACCGAACAAACCAACCAGGATCTTCCTCATCCAGATAGCCTCACATGCAGCTTGACTCGCTGCCATGTATCCACTGCTTCAACGAGCGAGTGCCCGGTCCTTTTTCCGTGTACAAGAAATTGCGAATTGGGATGCGAAATCCCTCGATGCACTTCCCTGCAATAGTTGTTTACTGTGATGCATCCCGTGAAGCCATGCAACTTCCTCATCGTCACAAATACTTGTACCATAAGCCATACTCAGATGTGCCCCTGAGATACCTCAGGACATGCTTGCCTGCCTTCCAAAAGAGCTTGGTAGGCTTAACCATCGCTTGTGAAAGCTGGTTCACCGCATAGCATATCTTCGATCTTGTATTAACTAAATACATGAGCGAACCCACCAACTGTCGATAAACAGTGGCATCCACTACCCTTGCCGATATAGCATCCTCTTTCCTCCAATTTCCTGGAAGAGGAGTGTCGATAGGCTTGCAGCCTTGCATGTGAAACTTCTTAAGTATCTCCCGAGCATACTTGCCTTGAGACACAAATAGTTCACCTTCCCGCTGCCATATTTCCAATCCAAGGAAGTAATGAAGGAGGCCCAAATCCTTCATCTCAATCTCCTTTGCAAGATCTGCCTTGCATGAGTGTATCAACTGCTCATCGCCCGTTAGTATTAAATCATCAACATAAAGAACAATGATTAAAAGCGTACCCTCCACCACAATTTGGTACAGGTTTGCATCCGCCTCACTCTTGGTGAAGCCAAGTCTAGTGAAATAGCTGTCGATCCGTGTGTACCAAGCACAAGGTTCTTGCTTCAGCCCATACAATGCTCTTTTGAGCCTGCACACATGCGACTCGCTGCTTAAGATCTCAAATCCTTCAGGTTGCTCAATGTACACCTCTTCTTCAATGATCCCATTAAGGAACGCAGTCTTCACATCCATCTGATGAATGTGCCAACCCATCTGCGCTGAGAGAGCAAGGATGGTCCTTATGGAAGAATACCGTGCGACAGGTGCAAGGGTTTCTTCATAATCAATCCCCTCGATCTGTGAGAAGCCCCGGGCAACAAATCTTGCCTTATACTTCTTGACGCTCCCATCAACAGCTTGCTTTACCTTGTAGATCCATCTTGATCCTACAACTGATTTTCCCACCGGCCTTGGAACAATCTCCCAAGCACTGTTTCTGACAATGGAGTCATACTCCTCCACCATGGCATCTACCCATATGGGCTCCTACACTGTTTCTTCAAAAGAAGATGGCTCTGTCACGATACACTTTCTCATAAGAGCTATGTATCCAGCAAATCGGTCAGGTGACTGTCTTTGTTTGCGTTGTGATGTAGGGACTCCTACATTCTGTGCCGCATCAAGCTTCAGTCTCTCATCTTCTGTGGTCCGATTTCTGCCTTGTCTGATGTTTGGTTCTGCATGAGTGGACTCCTCCACTCCATGAACCTCCTCCTGTGGCTGATCCACATCTAGAGGCTCATCTTTGGGAACAAGAAGCTCCTCCTCTGCATGCAAATGTAGCTCCCTCTCAAGCGACAACTTCATGGCTTTCACCTCATTGAATTTTATATCCCATCGCACCACTGTTTGGAAAATACACACGATAATTATGGGGTGTTTCTGTGTACCCCACAAATATTCCAACTTCTGCAGTTGGCTTCAGCTTCTTCCTGGTGTCCTTTGTCACATGAATTTAAACTGATGAGCCAAAAATCTTCAAATGAGAAATATCAGGCTTCTTACTAGTAAAAGCTTCTTCAGGTGTACTCATGCCAAGTACTCTATGAGGACAACGATTTTGCACATAAACCGCAGTGTTGCATGCTTCTTCCCACAAGTGCATCGGTAGGCCCTGGTCATGCAACATCGCTTGTGCAACACCCACGATCATTCTGTTCTTCCTCTTCGTGACCCCATTCTGCTGTGGGTTATGAGGCGTTATGAGTTCTCTTCAAATTCCTTCTTTGCTACAAAATTCTTTGAATTCGCTCGAGATGTATTCACCACCATTATCGCTCCGTAGAGCTTTCACTTGCTTCCCCGACTCCTTCTTCACCAATGCTTTGAACTCACAGAACTTTGAGAACGTTTCGCTCTGTTGATCAACGGTTGTCATTGATGTCAACCCAAGTAGCACCAGGGGCTAACCCAATATTGCATGGGAATTTTGACTTACCAAATTAATATATTCTGGGTCAATAATAATTTTTATGGTTTCTACTTGTCGAGATGTTTCCATTGATATATGGCACGCCATGTAATTCTTCACGGTTTGAGAGATATTCATGTTTGAAGTTTGTACCCCCAGTTAGTGGGCTAAAACCCCATGGGGTTGGGGCATAGGTCATTGAAAATTCATAATTAATATTTTTTAAGCTCCTAAAATCCCTCCCACGTTCACTTGTTGAAGCCCCTCTCAACTTAAGCATTTATATAAATTGTGATCTTCATTTCCTCCTTAGGCAAGGGATTCGGCCATCTAAAACAGGTCATTGTGGCATTTTCGCCCTAACTTTGTTTCTACGAAGGTTCAGAAGCTGAAATTTTTATGAGGCGAAGCCGAAATCCTGAGGAAGCTGCAGTAAAAATTTCAGATCAAGGTGCGCAATATTTTTGGAGATATGATCTGTGGAATTCAGGGTTTTTGCAGGCTCCTGAAATTCATCTCAAAGAAGTGACCTTGGTAAATTCATCATAACTCTCTCTCTGAGTATCGGATTGGAATTCCGTAAAAAGTGACGGATAGTGCACAGTCTGTACTTTTCGCTCTATCAATTTTAGAGACAAATGAAGAAACAGTGACACGTGGCACGCCGTACAAGTGCGCTTTGCTGAAACAGTCCTTAATTAGGGCATTGTGAGAGATTGGGTATACCTCTCTCTTGAAGAATCCAAATTGGGTCAGACCTGTGGCATTTGAAAGAAGACTCAGAGGACTACTACAGGACCAAAAATCAGATATTGAGGATCTGAAATAACAGAGATACACCAGATTCAATATCGAGCTCCTAGAAGGCAAGAAAAAGCTAGATCATGTGTAGTCAAGGGTTGCAAAGGACCAGACTTTCTATGACAACAAAGCAAAGCAAGGTGCAGCAGAGGGTAGCATGACAAGAGCAGCAATCAAGGTGCATAACAACAGTAAGAAGTTCATTATATGAAGTCTTCAAGTGGGCAACACTGCATATAATCATTGTAAAGGTATCATTGTACTAAGTCATTGTAAATACGTTATTGTAAAAATTGCACTAGTGTCTATCTGCCAAGGGTTGAAGAGGCAGTGTTGGGAGGTCTAGGATCTCATTAGGTGGTTGTGTCAAAGTTGGGGTTATGGTCTAGTATATATTCTTCTTCTACATCATTCTATATCATTGTAAAGTGGACCATTTTCCCTGGTACGGGAGTCCATTCTTCTTTTACTCTTCTATAGGGTGGTAGGGTGGTGCTAGGGTGAGTTGTAGCTCATTGGGTGTTGGGGCATCCGTTCAGTTGACTACTGAAGAATCTCGGGCGTTGGAGCGTCCATCCAGTGGGAGCTGGAGAAGAATGCTTTTCTAGATTCTAGGAAGTTGGAGATTTATTTTCAATTGGAGTTGAATATTAAAGAATTATTAGAAAAACATTAGGTGGTTTTTGTCCCGGAGTGGGTTTCCACCTTAAAAACTGTGCATTTGTGTTCCTCTTGTTTGCTGCTATCATTATACAAACACTGATAATAATTGAAGATTAATTAATGCTCTAATTGAAAGGAATACTGATTCACCCCCCCCTCTCAGTATTTCCAACATGCTCTTCTTCTGAATGAAGAAGATCCAACATCTACGAGAATAGTCATCAAGAAATATAACATAATACCTGTGTTTTACTGTTGAAGCAACCGAGAAAGGTCGACACACATCTGTGTGAATTCTTTCCAGGATCACCGAAGCACAGTTCTCCTTCTCAAGAAAGGTGGTCTTCACAAACTTACCCATAGTACATCCCTTGCACTGATCTGACTGCGCAAGAGTACCCTTGGGAAGTCCAGTAGAAATCTGCTGCAAAATCTTCAAAGCGCCATGGTGAAGATGGCCCAATCTCTTGTGCCATAATTCGCCCTCATCCTGGCTCACCACTTCTTCTGCTTTGCCCACCATTGCAGCGCAACCGTCTACCTCCAACTTGTAGACATTCTTAACTCGAATCCCTATCTTCTTGGTTTGACCTGTTGTTTTATGCCAAAGGAAGGCTTTTCCCTCACTAAAAACATCATAACCTTTGTCTTCCAACATTGCGACTGAGACCAAGTTCTTCTTCAGACTTGGAACATGCATAACATCCTTCAACAAGATTGGATTACCGGACTCCCTCTCAAAGGTAATGGTCCCAATGCTGGTCGCACTTTATCAACCATCGTTGCCCATCTCTATATGCATCTGGAGGTCCTTCTCCTCCAAGTCACTAAACAACTCCTTGTCTCCCGTCATATGGAAAGACGCACCACTATCAAGATACCACACCGATCCCATATAGCTTGAAACCAAACATGCGATCAAAGAGAAATCAAGTTCAAATTGCGAGGCTAAGGCCTCTCTAGCTGCAGCTCCAACAACCATTTTGTTCTTCTTCTTCTGTGGGCAGTTAGTGGCGAAATGCCCATGTTCGTGATAGTGAAAACACTTCACCTTGGACAAATCCTGCTTCTTGCCTTTAGCATCGGATTTTGAAGGAAATTTCTTCCCCTTCCCCTTCCTTGCTTTGGCAGCTAAAGCGCAATTCTCTTCATCTTCATTCTTCGATGAAGAGCCATCCCTGGTACCCCGCCTTATCTTCTCCTGCACAAGATTCGACCAAAGTCGCTCCCATCCCGACAGTTTCTCCCGTCCATTGACAGAGTCTTCGTAGCTATGCCAACTCTTCGGAAGCCCAAGGAGAGCGAAGGTCACCAAGTCTTCATCACCAACAGTAATCCCCACACTTCCCAGTTCATCTCTATAGTGGACAAACTTTGTGAGATATTTTGAAATACTGTCGCCCTTATCCATTTTTATTTTTCTGAGCTTGTCTTTCAACGCCAACTTCCTCTGGTCGCTGCTGCTGCTTTGGAACAAATCTGTCAAACCTTTCCACATTAAGAATGGAGTGACTTTCCCGTGAAGGCTAGACACAATATGGTCCTTCACACCTTCCAACAAAATTCTTCTTGTCTTTTGTAATATCCCGAAAGGGAAATAGACAGCGATACAAGCATATGACAATATAGAAAATGCCAGAAATAGAACATAAAGCAAATACACATAAAAATGCCGGAAATGCTAAGCCATTTTATTAATCTGAGAATATAAAGGAATACAATAGATGATCGGAATGATAGCACCTATTCTTGCTCAAGGCAAGTGGAGAACTCTCTCAGAAAGACAGAAAATGGCTAAAATAAGAAACTGTCCCATTTCTTGAAATCTAAGTAAAGCTGTGGCTGACCCAGATAGGCGAAAACTGAGGCATCCCCTTGCCGGAATGAGCTGAAAATCTGCGGACCACCTGTACTCACCAACCCAGACAAAACCCAGAAACCATATATGGCTCAGTGACCTCGAAAAATCACCAAAAGACCCTCCTCCCGAGAGTGCAGCGTGTGCCCTCCAAGGCCCCGGCCCATGGATATACCAAATAATCGAAATGCTGAAGTCAGTACAAACTCTCCAGGAAATTCTCCTGCGGCAAAAGCCAATTCTCTCATCCCGGATATCCCACTTTGAAACTCTGCGAAGAGCCGGGCAGGGATCATCTCCAGCAAGAAGCTGCACGTCCTCTCTCCTAGGGAGTGCGCAGTCACTGAAAGCCCAGCTCCTCCACAAAACAACCAACCAAAGCACCTGCTAAAACTGAAGGAATAACCTTGCTCGAGCAGGCACTCGAAGTCCCCCGGGGCTAAGGGCAAGATCTCCGATCGGAGACACTCAACGCACTAAACAGTGCTGCAGACGGGCTAAACAGCCAGCGTGCTCAAGAAGACAAAATGTCTAGCTCCAATATCATCAACAACAAGAATGCCCCAAATGAGGAGGCTCCTCCACCTTTTATAGCATTGGTTTCCCTCCAAAACCAACGTAGTCTCTCTCTCCTCCACGTGGTGTGTGGCCCCCCTTGGCTCCCCCTTAAGTTACAACGTTGTGCTACTAGGAAGGTGTTTTATTCCACTAAAGTGAGTTAGACCCCCTTTTACTCACTTTTTTATTTATCTACAAACCACATACGGCAAAACAATACAAAGTCGAATATTCCAATTAGCTGTCGCTAATTAGGAATATTACAGTCCCCCCCGGCAAAATGTTGCTTGCCCTCAAGCAACTGAAGTGATGGATGCTGCAAAATCTTCTCGCTCTCCCAAGTGGCATCCTCATCCGGCAGAAATTGCTTGTCCTCGAGCAACGCTTGAACAAGCCTCCTCTCTAGCTGATGCTCCCTACTGATACTGCAAAATGTGCCTGGGTCCCACTGAACCCTCCTTGACTTCTGCATCACCTTGATACGAAGGGATCTCTCAATGCCAGGATCCCAAACTAACCTCTCACAGTACCAGTCAACCAATAATCCTCCTAGATCCCATCGCCTCCATGGCCAATAATCGCCCAAGTCCCATGGCTCGGACTGTGCACTGCCTCTGGCTATAACTGATGCTCTAAGAGGTGAAGACCACCAACAAGCATCACTGCTCCCGGGCTTCTGTTGTGATGTACCTGTAACTGCATATGCTATCTCTCCAACTGCATACCAACTCATCACCTCTCTCCAATCCACGTCCTGACTCAATCCCACGCTGATCCTGCTCTCTTGAAATTGGGAAGGAGTCCTGAAGTAATGAGAATCGGTGCCCTCCTGCCAACTGGGATCTGTAACATCTACTATGTCCAAGGGCCCCTGCTCCGCTGTGCTCCCTACGAAGAGTACCGTACCATCAAGAGGGTACCAACTCATGATCTCCCGCCAGTCCATCCTGGAAGTAGAATCCGCTGTAGCAACAACGGCGGCATATGGAACATGCCTGGGATATTGCCGCCAGCCCGTAATCAACTCCCACTGCTCTGCCCTGTCGGCCAATGAAAGCTGCCTATAGAAGGAAGCCCCTCTCTCTATAATGGGCCGAAGTGGGCAAGGTATGCTGCAAGCTCCATCGATGTACTCCTGGGGAGTGCTACCCACTAAAAACACTACAGCTTTGCTGATTGTGAGTACATCTATCTGCGCCTCATCCCTGTGTCGACCCACAGATGGATGCTCCACCATATCCAACAGCTCCTGCTGTCTACTAGCCTCCTGCGGAACAATCCCATCAACCTCCAACACCTCCAGAGGATATGGATCTGCAACTGCTGTCACCGTACTCGATGTCAATGCATCTGACTGTTCTCACTCCCCGGAAGCGACCTCCACTGATCTTATGGACTCATATGAAGAAGAGTCCTCACCCTGGCATACAGAAGGAATGCCCTCCTGTTTTACCTCCGCCACCTCATCTGCACTGAATATGCCATCCACCCTCTCGATGAAGTGTAGATACAATGTCTGGAGTCCAGACGTATGCCGGGATGCTACCTCTGCTGAACCCAGTATCCTCTGCTCATGCATGATCTCAACATGCCTTGAGGGAAAAATGATGCATGTCTCCCTCATGACCTGCTCCCCAAGCGTAGGCCCAACAATGACTGATGTGCCACCACTGCAGAGGATCATCTCATCCCCTAACCTGTGGCTGTCAACTAGCACTCCAACCCAGTGCCACTGCTGAGAAGTCTTTCCCCTAGTGTGCTGAGTGTCATCCAAATATCTTGGGTGAGCCTCGCGTACCCTGCTGCTCATGCCCAAAGTGCCAAAGGACAACAACAAAATTGGATGTGCCAGTGAGTGATGTAGAAGAGAGGCAGGTGTATGAGTCTCCACAGATACCGCCAAGTATCGCACATCCATCTCCCCATCGATCCTGGGTGAGCTACTCCCAAAGGTGAGCTCGGTGTCCCTGTCCATGAGTCTCCCTAGCGGAAATGCTCTAAGATCCTGCTGTGCAGCACCGTATGCCCTCGCATACCACTGATCATCCATGTACTCCTCGCCATGCCACTGCACACTGAGGTATACCCCTGTATACTGCTGGATACCCCATGCTACTGTCGTACCACCCAGTATCGTCTCGTGCCCTGACTGCGTCCAGGCATCGGTCACTCTTCGCGAGCTCTCAATGTGATGTAGGACACTCCTACTCCACAATGCAGTCCCCCACACACTACGGTAGTACACCATGCAACTCCATGTCCACCGGCAGTCCACCGCTCAATGCTAGAGGCTCCCACACATCCATGGATGTGATGACCTAGAGCTATGCCCCTACCTGTCGGACTACCACCAATCGGTATCATCGTCTCCACCGTCGCATCATTATACCTGCCGACGAATGGAACATCACTCCAAATCCTCCTCAAGGGGTCCGAGAAGTGAATCTCCCTGTGTGTTAGTAGTGTCACCACCACTGCTCGACTCCGCTGCGTCCTCTGTGCCCCACACAAAGGTGAAGAATCCTTGGCCCCATACAAGGTGCCATCTGGTGGCCCGCCAATGCCACCTCCTCCGACAAGCTCCTGCCAAGGTGTGCTGACCACCCCGTGATCCCGTGTATGAATGTCATGCCAAGACAACCTAGGGAGTCTGCCAATAAACTGGTTGGCCACTGGAGCTGACCGAAATTGCACATGCTCTACTACTAGGCCAACTGTACTCTCCAAGGCATAGTTAGCCGACCTGCCTGGAAAACGGTAGGTGATCCCACCTAGATCCCAATGCCAATCTGGGGTTCCTGTATTCCCCATGCATAGAAAATCCTGCTGAGCTACACTCGGATCCATCACTATCTCCATAGCCCGCTCCACCGAGTACCAACTCAAAATCTCTCGCCATCCAACCTCCACATGTGGATGCTGTACCCTGTGCAACTCTGATCGTCTCATACCGCTATCCAAGTCAACATATGAGATCTGACTAGGTGGCTCTGCCTCTCTCTCTCCAACGGGAAGAGATGACCCAACAACATTGCTAGTCCCATCCATGCATGCCTGAAGGGGAATGATCTGACGCTCCAACGTGCCCTCTGATTGTACCATCAGGGAATCCAGTCGTTCCCCAATGCGGGCCAACTTGGCCGCCGACTCGGCACAAGCCACTCTCATGCCCTCCAGCTCCTTGTCCTGCAACAAAATGGCCTCCCGTACTGATGTGGCCTTCCCTTTTAAGACTCGAAGGTCTGTCCGAAGCCGATGATACCGCTGTCTGCGACCATCATCCAATACCTCTGTATCTTCTAGTGCCTCATTGAAAGTGGATACATCTCCTGATACCTCACCCATCTGTCGTGTGCTGCTACCACCCGAAGATTCAGACACGGCTCTAGTCATCACCTCAATGGATGGCTCTACTGGGGTAGGCTCTACCTTCTCCACTACAATATCAACTGACACGGTCAAGGAGGTCTCTAACGATGGTGAGTCCTGTGTCACACTAGGTGTATCCTCGAATTCCCTGCAATCCTGTGTGTCCTCATCCTCCAAGTGCGAGGTAACCATTTTGATGGTTTCCCCCTCCGATACTCGATTAAGCTGGAAAGAGGTATCCAACGTCTCCACCCAAGCTTTTTCCGAACGCTTGGATGACCCATCAAATGTCGATAAATGGAGTCTGCTTACTGTGTGCTGTAAGCCCCCGTCATGTGAGCGCCTGTTCACTCTGTGAAAGTTGCGGGGTCTGCTATCCTGCTGGAGCTGAACAAAATCTTTGAATGGAAGGGCATCCCTGAACTCCTGCCCATATGCCTGATACTCAGCGAAATAGTCACCCATGTGGCCAGGCTCTGGCTCCTGCTGTCTTCCTGCGCCTGTGTCTGCACTTAGAAAGGTGGGCATAGTGGAACGTGTGGGTGTATGTGATGCCATATGCTGAGTGGCATTATGCTCCGGCGAATGGTGGGATGTGCCCGATCCCTCACCAATCTGAAAACACCTTGGTGTTTCACGCTGTCTAGCCTCCACGGCAGCGAATCTCTGCCCCATCGTCTCCATCTGTCTCGACAGATCCTGTACTGATTTGAAGAGCATCTCCCCAAATCTCTTCGCACCATCATCACCTGCCATCGGCACTTTCTGCTATGTGTCTACAGGCTCCTCAGAAACTGCACTGCTGTTCCAAAACTACACTGCTGCTTGACTTCGACCTCCGATTTACCCATTGAAAACTACTCAGAAAATTCTAGGAATTTGGGAAGGTGATCCTTGCCCAAAACCCAGAAAAACCCAGAAATGGTTTCTTCTAATTCCAACCTTCAAAATTTGACCCTTTATATTTTGGCACTTTTTACAATTTCGTTTTTGGTACTGCAATTGCTATTGCTCTCCAAAGTTCCAGTAAACCTCTGTATGATCTCTTTCCCAATGTCATAGACCACAGGCTGAGCCAGAATTATGCTTTGATACCACTGTAATATCCCGAAAGGGAAATAGACAGCAATACAAGCATACGACAATATAGAAAATGCCAGAAATAGAACATAAAGCAAATACACATAAAAATGCCGGAAATGCTAAGCCATTTTATTAATCTGAGAATATAAAGGAATACAATAGATGATCGGAATGATAGCACCTATTCTTGCTCAAGGCAAGTGGAGAACTCTCTCAGAAAGACAGAAAATGGCTGAAATAAGAAATTGCGTCCCAGCTGCTAGAAATCTGCCGTAAAACTGCTGCTGCTGGAATAGACTGAAAACTAGGGGCTGATCCCCTTGCCGGAATGAGCTGAAAATCTGCAGTCCACCTGTACTCACCAACCCGGACAAAACCCAGAAACCATATGAAAAATGGTCAGCCTCCGAAAATCACCAAAAAGACCCTCCTCAAGGAATTACGCTGCCCTCCAAGGCCCAGCGCAGATGCCAAATGATAAATGCTGAAACAGAGCCACAAACTCCTCGGAAAATCTCCTACTGGCAAAGACTGATCCTCCACACCGGATATCCACTGAAACTCCTGCAGAAAACGCCGAACCGGATCATCTCCAACAAGAACTGCGTCCTCTCTCCTAGGGACTGCGCAGTCCAAAAAGAGCCCAGCTCCTCCGCAAAACAACCAACCAAACCACCTGCTAAAACTGAAGGAATAACCTTGCCCGAGCAAGCACTCGAAGTCCCCCGGGGCTAAGGGCGAGATCTCCGATCGGAGACACTCAACGCACTAAACAGTGCTGCAGACGGGCTAAACAGCCAGCGTGCTCAAGAAGACAAAATGTCTAGCTCCAATATCATCAACAACAAGAATGCCCCAAATGAGGAGGCTCCTCCACCTTTTATAGCATTGGTTTCCCTCCAAAACCAACGTAGTCTCTCTCTCCTCCACGTGGTGTGTGGCCCCCCTTGGCTCCCCCTTAAGTTACAACGTTGTGCTACTAGGAAGGTGTTTTATTCCACTAAAGTGAGTTAGACCCCCTTTTACTCACTTTTTTATTTATCTACAAACCACATACGGCAAAACAATACAAAGTCGAATATTCCAATTAGCTGTCGCTAATTAGGAATATTACATCTTTTCTATCTTCTTTTGCCATGCGTCAAGTAATGCAACATCGGTAGATCTCGGCTTAGGAACATCACTATCGATGAACTCCTTCAGTCCATTATCCTCCAGCACCGTCTCCATCCTATCCTTCCAGGCTATGTAATTCGAGCTCCCATCAAGGGCATACTCCAATTGCAACCCATTGAAAGACATTTCAATGTATACTCAATTGTCGCACCAAGAATTTTCTGCAGCAAATTCGAATTGTCCACTAACAGAAACTCAGCAATTCTTCACAATTGCAATCTTCAAGAATTAACACTGCTCCGATACCATGTAGAAATTATATACATTAAGCATGCATATGTCTTAGATTCCCTTGATCTCACAATATTTAACTTCTTGCAAAATATAGAATCATTCCACTGTTAACTTTTTGCGGAAAATTAATTACACACACATGTGAAGCATAAAAACAATCGCACATAACACAGTTGTTTAACGGGAAAGCCTGAAGCTGAAAACCCCAACTATCATATATTATGTATCATGGAGATCATGTAACAATCCTCATACAAAGCTTAGTACATCAAGCTCTCAGTACAATCAATCGTCACACACTAGCATAGAAGAAATCTCCAAATCCATGCACCAATCTCTGCCCTCCTGCTAGCCTGCCTCCACTGCGCAATCCAAGCTGATTATAAAGACCAATTCGATGCAATCCCACTCTCCTTGACTGCGTGATTATCATTGGAACTCCAATGTATATGTAGATGCAATCCATGCATCACTATGGTCACAATAGATAGTCTATCTCACCTTTTCACCTATCTCTGCACTGGGTCTCCATTGGATCTGACATGCACTGTAGTTAACTGTTGTATTGTTCAGTTGATTAATGAGTTATTATTTGTGAATTAATTTAATTAATTAATTCACTCCACTCTCACTAGTGTATCATTCAGTTAGATTAGATACAACTAGCTCAACTGAGTCTAACTAAGTTAAACTGAATACAACTCCATGAAATACTCTTCCAACTCTGTCATAACTTTGCCACTTTAGTTCTAACAAGTGACCTCAAGCTATTTTGGACATCATCATCATGATCATTCTTCTCTCTTTGGGTTTGGCTCACACAGGTTTGAGGCTGGGTCGTGGAGATTAGTTCGTATATGTTATGACTCCGAGTCGAGAATCATGACCGAGTTGTAGCGGGCACGCCCATGTGCGACAGTCACCCTTATTGACCAACTCGGGTGGAGCGCGTGACTTGGAGTGGCATTACCTTGAACTTTTCAGCACTACCATCAGATCCATGGTTGATCTTATAGAGCCATTTCAAGGTGACAACTGCTTTGTCCTCCGGTCTCGGAACCACTCATATTCTTCGTGCATAACATCCTTCTAGATTTGATGCTTTACAACTTCCTCAAAAGATCCAGGGTCAGATTATATGATTGTACTCATGGCCGCTAGATGCCCTTGGTATCTATTAGGCTTCTTGCTTTCACGGAATGTCCTCCTTGGGGCCATATGATTCTCAACATCCTTGAGAGTGTCCCTTAGCCATGATGGTCTTCTCTTCATTGAAGGAGGTGGATCAATAGGGTCCATCGGTCCTTCAACATTGGGCATCGTCTCATCCTTCGGTTCTTCTTGATTTCCAGCCCTTACTTCATGATCTTCGTCAGAGTTCGGAAGATTGATTACTTTCCTAAGGGAAACATCTTCATCAAAGGTAACATCGTGGCATATCTCCACTTCCCTTTGACCAGGCACATAGACTCTATAGGCCTTCGAAGTTTCGCTGTAGCCCACAAACATTCCCTTCTTCCTAGAAGCATCCAGTTTGCTCCTCTTCTCTTTCGGCACATGAAAATAAATGGGACAACCATCAACTAAAAAATGTGAGACGTCAGGTTTCTTACCAGAGAAAACCTCTTTGGGAGTTTTGGAGTCCAGAGCGGAAGGCGGGCATCGGTTTTGTATGTACACAACAGTGTTCGCAGCTTCTCCCCACAGAAACTTCGGAATACCTTGGTCACATAGCATGGCACAGGCAGCTTCCATAGTGGTCTTGTTCTTTCTTTCAGCGACGCCATTTTGCTAAGGAGTATATACGGTTGTGGTCTCCCTCTTGATGCCAACTTCTCTGCAAAAGTTCTTGAACCCGTTCGTCTCATATTCAGTGCCATTATCGGTCCTCAATATCTTGATCTTCTTACCTGCTAGATTTTTCACCAAGGCTTTGTAAGTACGGAACCACATGAAAGCCTCATGCTTCTTCTTCAAGAAGTATATCCAGGTTTTGCGAGAGAACTCATCTATGAACGTCATATAATAAGAACATCCTCCCAAGGACATCGTGGGCAGCATACCTGACAAATCAAAATGTATCAATTGCAAGACATCAAATGTCTTTGTGACACTGGAGGGTAGAGGTCCCCTTGTATGATTTCCTTTGGCACAACCCTGACATACACCTTCATGATCATTTTTGAACTCGGGCATCCCCGTCACCACCTTCCTTGCTTCGGGAAGGGCTTTGTAGTGAAGGTGTCCGAACCTCTGGTGCCATAGTTCAGTTTGTCGGATAGTATCACATGTCATCGCTCCTAGTGGAATTCTTCCAACTTGGTAGAGTGTATCAACTTTAAAACCCAATCGTGATAGCTTCCTTGAAATTCTTCTTCCAAATGCGCACCTTCCCATCAACGAATGCCACATTGAAACCTTTGTCTTCCATGGCCGAAATAGACACAAGGTTCTTCTTCAAATCAGGTACATATAGTACATCTTGCAAGTGGAGGACTTGACCTTGAGACAAATGGATGGTTATAGTCCCTGTCCCTTTCACGGGATATGTGGCATTATCTCCAAGGATAATTTTTAGATTAACATCCTTCTCAACCATATCAGAAAGTGCTTCCTTAAACCCAGTGATGTGCCTTGAGGCACCACTATCAATCAACCAGGCATCCATAGTGTCGGGTGGAGATGCAATAGAGAAGGCAAATACAAGAATGAATTCATTTCTTTTATCATCAACAACATTAGATTCCTCATACCTGGAATTTGTCGACCTTTTGTAAGGTCGCCCATTACCACCAGAGGGAGCCTTCCTCTTTCCTTTGAACCTGTTGTTCCTTTGATTGCCATTCCTGCGGTTGTTGTTGTTATCATCATCATCAGGAGAATCCTTCTTGAAAGGGCATTCTCTAGCATAGTGGCCGGTCTTGTGACATGTGTAACATTTTCATTTATTGCCTTGGGCTCGTGCTCTTCCTTTGTTTCTCGGACCACCATTGTTCTTCTTCTTAGCACGAGCAGTGAAGGCAACATTTTCTTCATTTTCATATTTCTTCATCCTTCTTTCTTCTTGGACGCATCTTTATAATACCTTGTCAAAATCAGGTATCACATTGTTATTGAGAATGGTAGTATTGAATACATGCCACTCGGAGGAGAGACCCCCAAGAGCGGTGTTACACAGTAATTTGTCACCGTCCCTGCAATCCCCCGTCCCGTACATTGGAGGGCTTATTCCGTGATCAATAATCAGTGTCATGCCTTGCAAATACCATCATTGCATCCCTTGCCATGAGGACAACATTCCTTCTGTTGATCATTTCCTGAGCAGACCCCTAAAAACACCTGTTTTTTCCTTGGTGCTGGTAGCCCGTTATGTCCTCGCGCCAATGAGGAAAATTAACACTGAGCTCGCGCCAGTTGGCGCTCTGTCCCAGTTAAGCACCCGCGCCAATCTGCTTATGGAATTTAAAAAAAAAAAGAGGCGAAGTTTCAATTACAACAACTTCGTGGATGAGTCATGAGGAGTGGTTTCGACTGACTAACCACGACCTTCCTCCTTTGGCCTCTTGTTTCCACCTTATGGGGAACCTCCCAAGGGATAAGGCCTCCCTTCCACTATTGTAAGGATCCCAACCTCCTCCTCTCCTCTATAAATATAGCCATCTTCCATTGATGAAGGGGATGAATGGTTGAGCAAAGTAGTCTTGGTAGCCTGAATAGAGCTGAATCAATTGTAAGGAGATTATCGTCAGACAGCGGAAGAGAGAGAGACTTGTCCTTCTCCCAATGAGCTTTACTGATACATACTCCTCTGTCGACCCGCCGAAGGAAGATCCAACGTCAGAGCTCAAGTTGTATCTTTCTTTGTTCTGATTAATAATAAGTGACTTCGATTATGGTTCCACTCAGATGTTTATGTTTTATGTTATGAGTTGTATCTTCTCTTACTGATACATAATTGCATGTATTAGGTTTTACGCTTGTGCATTTGTTGTTTCTTCTTGTGCGTGCAGGTGTTCGATCGCATTGAGCGAGAGAATTATGATCTGCCAAAGTAAGGGACGGAAGCGCCATCTTCTCCACAAACGACGGCAGCGTAGGACTTAAGGTAGGCCTCTTGTTGCATCTTGGTCTTTTGAAATTAGGAACTTGCATCTTAGCGTGACTCGGTTGTTGCTAGACCCGATCTGGGCTAGTAGGGATCTCCTCTATCCGCAGAGGGGATTTACCTCTCCAACAAACTGGCGACTCCGCTGGGGAGACATTGATTGGATTTTGTCTTATCTTTTCAGTTGATTTTGGTCTTTCCCTTTGCCTGCTCGATCAGCTCTTGTGGTTTGCTCTTTTTCAGTGTTAAACTTTTGTTTAGCCTCACCATTCCTGATCTACTTTTGGATTGCTCTTTTTCATCTTTTCCATTAGTAAACTCGACTGGCACAGTTTTTTCCCTGACAATTGTCCCAGCTGGCGCATGTTTCCATTTTATCACCCGCGCCAATCCTGTTATAACACTAGTTGCAGCCTGACAGTTGCGCCAATCCTGTAAGGTGCTAGGGTTTGCTTCTCTTTGGGCTTTCTGAGCTTGGTCTATGGTTTTGGTGTCACTTTTTCGAATGCTTGAGTGTTCTGGAGCCTTGTTTGACTGACTGTGACCTTCATCCTTTGGTTGTTTTCCCTCTTCTATCGATTTTACATTCTAGCCCTAGGGCATCTAGGTCCTATAGTGTGTCGAGCCTCTCGTGGGAGTTTTTTGTCCTCGTTCGATCAGTCAATTTTGTTATTGCTTATCTGCATTCGTTTGGTGGTTTTCCACTGTTTTATTGCGTTATTTGAGTGTTTGGCTTCTTCTTCATTCGAATTCCGCTTTGTCTCGTTTTGAGCCTAGATTACATGGTTCATTTGAGTCTTTGGGATTTCTCTTTGATTTGAGGGACTTCTTTGTCAATTTGAGATCTGATTGTATGTTTGGCTTTGAGTGAAATTTCTTGTCTCTGCTCTTTTGCTATCGCTTCTCAAATTGTTCTTTGCATTAGTTTTCATTTTGTTTAGTGCACTTTGCTCTTAAATATTGAAAATACAAAAAAATCTCTTTTGCTTTTGATTAGTTAATGTAAATTGAATCTTTTCTGTGTTATTAGTGATTTGTAGCTCTGAAAGAAAAGCTTTTAGTTTTCATTAGCGTGCATTAGAGACACTAGTGGTTGTTTTATGATCATTTTGTTATTGTGTGAAAGCTCTCAACCTTCCCGTAGTTAGCTATTCATCGAACGAAATGATACATTGTGGCATGTAGTGTGCATTTAGGAGTTTTTGAGACATAACATTCGGTAGGGCCTGGAAATTGAAACATAATTGAAGATAAACATTAAAATTTATTCAATTTACCTTAAGGCAACATTGAAACATTAACGAAATATTTAGAAGTCTAGGCTAGTGACGTGTTCCAGCATCGTTAAACCTAGTAGCTGTCATTCGCCTCGTGGCTTTAGACAGCACTAGTACGGACTTACGCTCCCCGTACCGTCGCGTATATAAAGGGAGACCCCACTAGGTTGCTATCCTTTATCTGTAGGAAGCCAAGTCTGCCGCCTTATAACCGTGATACACCAGACACAGCATTCGGGGAGATTTCCTGCACGTACTTTAAGTCCTTGGTCGATTTCTCTTTCATTTTGAAACCAAGGTGTATATTGCAGTTCACGGATATCTGGTACACCCTTTGCCTAGATTACCAAAGTAGTCATTTCGATCTTTTTCTGACTCTTTAAATTTGAAAGGATCATCAAGAGCTTGTCCTTTCACGCTTGTTTCAAAACTGAAAGAGATAGAGTCACCTTTCATCCATTTCTCAACTCTTAAAACATGAAATGGTGAAGTTTCTAAGTTTCAATGCGGTAAAATAAATCACCTGCGATCACACGCCCTGTTAGAATTTGCTTGTTGGCTGTTTGATTGTGTGCCTTGATTTTTTAGCCCGTGTGTTGTGTTTGATCTCTTCCTTTTTTCGTTACTGTCACAGTGGCGGAACCCTCAGTTTTGTCTACTGGTAATCTGTATACAGACGATTCATCAGAGGTCTCTCAGTCCTCTGTTGAACCTTAGCAGCCCATCATTTCTGAGTTTCCTGACAGGGGACCAGTTTTATCTGAGCTTCCCTTTGGAGGACCAGTTGACTTCAATTGGCCCTTATCCGACGCTTGGTCTGGATTCGGAGTAGGGGAACAATTCCCTCCTCTTACATCGGGTTCGCCTTTTCTAGCTGCTGTTATTCCTCCTAGTCCTCGCCGTCTGCTACAAGATCTAGCGGCAGGTTCAGATATGCACTCATCCAGCCATTCTCCTAGTGAGGAAATCCCCACGTCTGGTGAACATTACCAGTTGTTCCCAAAAGACAACCCCGAGTTATCTGTCATGTCTTCGCCTGGTCCTTCACTTCCAGCGGGGTATAGATCCTTAAGTCAGATTATGACCGTTGTTGCCTCTATGGGGATATCAAATCCTTCTACGAGGTCGGTTATTCCTTCGTTGGGGATGTATCCTAGGACACCCATCACCTCATCCCCTCAGGTCACTTTAGTACCTGTCAGGCCCACTGTCTCTGTGGCCGCATCTACACCTGTTGTTACCATTCAGTCCGTAAGGACTGCGTCGCTTCCCGAAGACGTCTATATAGCATCTGCTATTCCGGAGCGCATTTCTCCTGAAGAGTATCGATTGTCCCTACAGCAATCGAACCCCGAGGTCGGTCAATCCTCCCAAGATCCCAACCATCCGTATTTTTTGCATTATGCACAGGATGGTACACCCGTTTACATTTTTCCATATCAATATGATGAGTAGGGAAACCCTTTACGTTTACCCGCTCTAGAGGCTTATCTCCATGGTCAAGGTTTTCCGTCTAACCAGGCTGGGCAACCTTACAACCCGCAAGGACAACCCTTTCAGGGCCAACCTTTGGGCCAGCCTGGTTATCTTTATGACCCGCAAGGACAACCTTTACAAGGCCAACCTTCGGGCCAGCAAGGGTTGTTATACGGTCCGTAAGGACAATCCTACAACCCTTCAAGTCAACCTATCCAGCCTCACCCTGTGGTCCAACCAGGGAAACCTCAAGGACCCACAGGTCAACCGGGGTACCAACCGGAACCATTGTACGGTCCTGGGGGGCAAGTCCAACCTTCTCAACCTATGGTGCAACCTCTACAACCTCAGTATCTTATTGGTCCGAATGTTGCACAGCCAGGATCATCTTATGGTCCTGTTGCAGGTCAAACCAGTTATCAGGCACAACCTGGCCCCATTCCACCACCAGGCCAACCGGCCCATCCAGCACAGCCTAGTGTCCCACATCAGCCAGGTCAACCTGTACAACCTGTGCAACCTGTTCACCCGGGTCAACCTATTCAACCAGGGCAACCCGTTCAGCTAGGTCAACCTGTCCAACCAGGCCAGCCTGCACATCCTATCAACCCTGCCCAACAGCCGATTTATTCCATGTCGCAACCGAATCAACTGGTGCGCCCTACTTATCAGGCTCAGCAGGGCCCCACCTATCAGTAGCCCGCTCAACCCCAAGGCAGTTATTATCCTCAAGGTCAATCGCGACCGGTTTACAACCCGCCCCAAGGTTCCCATTATTATCCTCAACAACCAGGCTATACCTATACTCAGCAGCCAAATCCGCATACTGCTCAAACAGGGCCGACATATAATCAGGGTCCATACCCCGGTTATCAACCCTCGTACATTGGTTACCAGCAACCATATCAAACTGGTTATACGACCTATACCCCCTATGGTCAGAATCCCCCAGGACAGAACTAATGGGGGCAAGGATATGCCCCACCAGGGTGGAGTCCAGGTACAGGTCCTTATCGAGGGCCTGGCATGCCTTTCAATCCGCAGTTGTCGTTCTTGGCTACCTTGGAGTTACTGGACATTTCTAATTTAACCAATGATCTGATTTTTCACAATCCTTATTGGCCTCCAGTTCCGACCAAGGTACCCGGCAACTGTCCTAAGTTTGAAGGTAAAGTTGGAGAGGACCCCCAAGCTCATGTAATGACCTACCATCTGTGGTGTTCGTCTAACTCTTGGGTGGATGATTCAATTCGTCTACGTCTCTTCCAACGCACTCTTACCGGTGTTGCCGCTAAGTGGTATATAGAATTACCCCGTGGCATATTTCAAGACTTCAATACGTTAGCTATGGCTTTTCTGACTCACTTCTAGTTACCGGTTCGCTACGAAGCCGGGACGCATCTCCTGACTTCTTTGAAGCAGGATAAAGCCACCCACATATCTGATCATATTCATGAGTGGCGACGTCGTCGTAGACTGATCAAGTTTGATATACCTGATCAGCTACTAACTCATTGGTTCACCACCTCCTTTGTTAACAAAATCGCTCAATATATTGCTATGGGGGCATGTGTGACTGAAGAACAAGCCATCGCGCGTGCCGAGTACCTGGATCTGGTGTACTCTCATTCTAGCACGCTTTATGATATTTTCACTGATGCTTCGTGGTCGGGAACCTCTAAAGCACCACCTACCCCAGCAGTGGATGGTGTCATTGGTTTCGTTTCTCAAAATTCTCGGAAATCATCAAATGGGAAGCAGAAGTCCAATTCTTCCAATAATTCTGCTCTTCCCGCCCTCCAGATTCTGGTAATACTGCGGAGGTCAACGCCGTTCAGGCTAATCCTATGGAAAAGGCCTCCAAAGGAAAGAAGAAGGGCAAAGGAAAATCCAAACCCGACGCCCCAAAACCAGAGTCTTCTAAACCTCGTACTGATGACGGTTCCCAACGTAAACCGAAGTACCCCTACCTTATCTGTGAAGGAGACAATTATACCAAAGATTGTCCTCGACGATATGAAGTTAGTCAACTTCTGAAAGGCTCCAAAGGGACTCCGGAAGTTCTCAAAGAACCGTTCCCGTCTCAGCAGACACAGATGGTTGAGCAGCCTTCACCATCTGCACGATTTGGGTCCCAAGTCTTTATGATGAATGGTGTTGCACTTGTCTCAATTGCTACGCATTCGAAGGATTATGCCGGATCACGCCAGGCAGCTGGGAAGGAAGTCGTGGATGGCCCACCTCCCCCACCTGTCTCTGGTCCTTTGGAAATTGAGAAGTCCAGCGTTGAACCTGTTGTGAGGCCACCTTCTAAAGGTGTTCTGCGAAGATCCTCCTACAATTCAAATGCATGTGCCGCTGAGCACTACAGTATTGTTGAGGATTTGGCACAGGCGCCTTCTTCCATGTCTGCGTTGGAAGTACTTAAAAGTTGTCCATCGCAACGGAAAACTCTGTTGTCTGCGATCAGTGGAATCGATCCCACCGATTCTAATCTTCTCACCTTCGACCTAGAAAATTTTGTCCCCTGACTTCCACATCAAATTGCTCTTGTTATACAAGTCGGGATCAACAGCCTCAACATCCATAGGGCCGTTGTGGATGAAGGTGCTTCCACCTGTGTTATGTCATCCGCCTGCTGGAAGGCCATTGGCTCTCCGGCTCTTACATCATCTCCCAATGCCTTAGAGGCATTCGATGGTCGAGAATCAAAACCCCTAGGTGTTCTCGAGAGTTTGTCGAATACGTTACAAGGGAAGACAGTCAACGTGGAAGTAGAAGTGGTTGACGCCAAGCTTGACTACAATCTTCTTCTCGGCCGCAGTTGGACCCACGCCATGCTATGCAAGCCGTCCACCCTCTTCCGGCCTCTTAAGTTCCCTCATGAGGGAAAAATTGTTACTGTGGATCAGTTGTCTTTCTTCACCTCGTCCTCTGAGAACAACGTTCCTTACGTGGATCAGATCCCCAATCCCCCTGACAGTGTAGGACTCGGTCTCTTCAAGGACCCCGTCCTCATGGGTATTTTTCCCGCGCCACCACCGCACACCGTTCAAGTTAATATGGTCTCTAGGGCCAATGCCCCTTGGATCATCCCTTCGCCTGAACAAGTGACCTCTTTCAGAGAATCAATGCCGCTAACTCTAGTTGAGATTAATTATTGTGAAATCGTCACCGCATCTGATCCTCCTCTGGAACATGCTCCTTCGAGCATGGCTCTGGATATATATTCTCAATCCCCTTGGCTCGGTGATGCAGATTCGCATGACCCTTTAAGAGAAGTTTTCACTTCCGATGAAGCTATTGTTGAAACCATGTCTCTTGAAGATCTTCTATGGAGTGATGGACATCATCATTCCTCGTTCATGCCTGGCCTGGGGGCAATGTCTGATTATCTAGAGCACTTTGCATCTCAGGTTCCCACTCTGCCTCTTCAAACACCGATACTGACTCATGAGGTTCTTTCGGAGGGAAACCTGAGTAATATCACTCAAACCATGCCGATCGACATCTCCGTCAAACCGAGGGTAGTCGAGAATATTCATGTGGGAGTGACTTGTTCTCCTGAAGAGATACAAGTTTATACAAACCTTTTTCGTGAATTCAGAGATGTTTTCGCGTGTTCCTATGAAGAGATGCCTGGGATTGATCCCAGCATATTCGTGCACGATATTCCAACCTATCCA
Source organism: Pinus albicaulis (assembly GCA_034641835.2). NCBI lineage: Eukaryota > Viridiplantae > Streptophyta > Pinopsida > Pinales > Pinaceae > Pinus > Pinus albicaulis. The sequence continues at coordinate 33,477 of JAXQQM020064836.1, read as the reverse complement.
GGTGCGAAACCAGTGCGTCAACGCCTACGCCCAGTGCATCCCCGAAAAGCCGCAGCTATTAAGGCAGAAGTTGAAAAACTTCTTAACGCGGGCTTTATCTATCCTATTCCCCTCACATAATGGGTTTCAAATATTGTCCCTATAGATAAGAAGTAGGGCACTATACGTGTGTGTGTTGATTACCGAGATATCAATCAGGCCTGTCCTAAGGACAGTTACCCCACTCCCTTTATAGATCAAATTATTGATGAATGCGCGGGGAGTGAGATTTATTCCCTTATGGACGGCTTTTCAGGGTACAATCAAATCAATATTTTACCCGCTGATCAACACATGACTGGCTTTATCTGTCCGTGGGGAACCTTCGCTTATAAAAAGCTCCCGTTCAGTCTAAAAAACGTTGGGGCCACCTTCCAGTGGGCTATGTCTTATGCTTTCCACGACATACTCCATATTGTTCAGCCATATCTGGATGATTTTCCGGCCCATTCAGCTCGGCGTGAGGACCACCCCGAACACCTCCGCCAGATTTTCCTCCACTGCAGGCGCTACAATATTAGGCTCAATCCTCATAAGTGTGTCTTCTGCGTGGATTATGGCCGTCTTTTGGGATTCATAGTCTCTAAAGACGGAATTTGCCTTGACCCCCTCAAGGTCGAGGCCATCGTCAACCTCCCATCCCCTTCCTCATTACATCAGTTGCAGAGTCTGCAGGAGAAAGCTAACTTCCTACGACGCTTCATTCTGAATTATGCGGAAGTGGCCAAGGGCTTTACACGTCTTTTGAAACAAGACGTTCCCTTCCATTGGGACGAGATTTCCCTGATAAGCTTAAAACGTTGCTCGTCAACGCTCCGCTGATACGTCCTCCCAACTATCATTGCGATTTTACCCTTTATTTGGTCGTTGCGTTTGGCACGATAGCTATGGTTTTAGTACAGGATGACGATGATGGAAATGAACACGTCATTTATTATCTATCTCGGAATCTTCTCAACACGGAAACATGCTATGCTCATGTCGAGAAGTTGGCACTCGCCACGGTTCAGGCCGTTCAATGATTCCGCCACTGCATCCTGTTGCGTACCGTAACCGTGGTTTCGAACTGCAACCCCATGACGTATATCTTGTCTCGAAAATTGCTGGGGGGAAAGTACTCCAAGTGGATTGTAATCCTTCAGGAGTTTGATTTAGAGTTCACCACTGCTAAGTCGACGAAATCATTGGTTTTCGCTGATCTGATTTGCTCTCTCCCGATAGACTCTGTTCCATCAAAATACGAGGATCATATCCCAGATGAAACGCTCTTTCTTATCAGCACTCATGACCCATGGTACGGTGACATTATCGTTTATCTTCAAACATTCACGTTCCGGTCTGAATTGACAAAAGATGCTCGACATCGGATTCGGCATCAATCTCAACCATACCGCATTGTAGGAGATACCCTGTACCATGTCGGAGTTCATTCCATGCTCCATCGGTGCTTGACCCTGGAAGAGGCTGAAAGAGTCTTGAATGATTGTCACAGTGGTTCCTGTGGCGGTCACATGTCCGGATATGCCATCGCCCATAAGATTCTGCGTGCGGGTTACTTATGGCCATCTATATTCAAAGACTATATCGTTGCAGTCTGAAAATGTCATGCGTGCCAGGTCTTTCAACGCAAGATGCGCGCACCACCCCTACCCTTGCATCCCGTAATTACTCTCGGCCCTTTTGCTAAATGGGGCGTAGATTTTATGACATGTAACCCTCACTCGGCCCGGGGGCATGCTTATATAATCGTCGTCGTAGACTAGTTTACTAAGTGGGCCGAAGTGATGCCTACATTAGCTGCCAACGGTAAGACAGTTGCCCAATTTCTTTTCAACCATGTTATCACGCATTTCGGAGTCCCTCAGGCCATTTTTACTGATCATGGCACCCATTTTCGGGATTACATGATGGTTGAGCTAACGTCAAAGTTGGGCTTATGCCATGATAGCTCAACGCCATACTACCCCTAGGCGAATGGCCAGGTTGAGGCTGTAAACAAGGTTTTGGTCACAATGTTTCAACGAACGATTGGTATCCACAAATCCAATTGGCATCATCAATTGTTCTCAGCTCTCTGGGCTTATCAAACGTCTATAAAGAGCGCAACCGGATTCACACCTTTTCAATTGGTGTATGGTTTGGAAGCGACTCTCCCGGTTGAATGCGAAATTCCTTCTCTGAAGTTGGTTGTGGAACTATTGCCTGACACTTCTCCGGAGGAAGAAAGTCTCTTGTATTTGGAACGACTGGATGAAACCCGCCGCTTAGCTCCCTTGGTCAATGAGGCACAGAGAAAGCGGGTCAAAGCCCACTTCGATCAATCGGTTTCTCCTCGTTCTTTCATTGAAGGAGACCTCGTCCTCCTGTATGACCAAGCACATGATAAACTTGGAGCAGGAAAATTCCAGCCCATGTGGCATGGGCCCTATATAGTTAAACAAGTATTAAAAAATGGGGCCTATGAGCTTATCGACTACGAAGGAGTTCCCTTGGCGCAGCCTAGGAATGGGTTGTACCTCAAAAAGTACTACGCTTGAGTTATTCTCGTGTGGTGTGTGTGTACATAAGTGAGTGTTTTCATTTTTGTGCATGTGTGGTGTGGTGTGCTTTGTAAGTGTCTTTCTGCTGATTGGGTCTTCCTGATTGTGCAAATGTCCATTACTCCTTTTGTTAGTTTCGCGGATGGTGCCTCCCGCAGTACTAGGAATCTGTCCTCGGTAGCTTGGGTAATCTACAATCCTGCTGGTGAGTTGGTTAATTTTCAAAGTGTTTGTCTAGGGCCTACCACAAATAATGTCGCAGAGTATAGTGTCGTTTTAGAATTATTAAACGAGGTTGTTAACCTCGATATTCGTGCATTACTTGTGTATCTAGACTCACAACTTGTAGTATTACAACTTAACGGTCATTATTCAGTTAGAAACCCATCCATTTTACGTCTGTATCTACGTATTCGTTTACTGGAAAGAAATTTTGATTACATTACGTATCAACATATACCTAGACACATGAATGTGTTAACAGATGCAGTAGCTAATTTGGTTTTAGATAGACATTTGCGCAATTTATAAAAAAACATCATCACATGTAAAAAAGATCCATCCAGAAATATATATATATATATATATATATATATATATGTCGATAGTTTGCAGTTTGTGTACATCACATAAAGTCAAAAAATATACATGTATGTCTGATAATAGCCAGAGACAACATGTCTCTCAAAAATATGCATATGAAAACCCTAGATGGCTAATAAGCGTGGTGCTCGTGGTAACATGTCACCGCGCGCACCAATCACCTCAGCAGTCGATGGAGGTGACTAGGCACCCCCACAGTGTGTCACTGGTAAGCCAACGGGACGACTGCCAGTTAGGCATAGTCCGGGATTCCCCGGGTGATACCCTGCAGGTTCTAGATCAGCTCGCTCCCATGCAATGGGCGACATGCCCGCGGGCCTCTCTGGGCCAACATCTGCATACACATAGAACTGTTGTTAGAATAGGCATGTATCACAAAAAAATCATAAATACATAAAAAATAAAAAAGAGTCATACCCAGCTCCTCGTCCCAATCCTCCCCCTCCGAAAGTGGAAGATTTGGGTCTCCCGTGAAATCGGTACCTGTGTAGGGCCAATCGTCAACTACAATCAGCTGACGCTGTAACCATACAAAAAACTCAGGCCTCCAAGACATCTACTGGATCCCTCCTAACCTAGGCATAAGTGCTGCCCATCGAGCCATCCTCGGATGCCTCAATGATGGCTCGGTGACTATCGCCCCTTGGCCCTGGAAAATTGGTAATCGTTCCAGAATGAACGACACCAGAATGGAACCGTACCCAAACTATTTCAGTTTGGCATTCTTGCACTTTTTCAACTGTCATTTGATTTTTGCTGTCATGGCAGTCGCCCAATAAAAAAGTGTAGGATTCATGCATTCAGAGGCTAGTAGGAGCTGTGCTTTGGTTGCCTCATGCGGGGCCTGCGATCCTGCAGCCCACGTAATGGTGTGAAGCACTACTCGGAGTGCTAGATCATGGACAGTGTGGATGTCTACTTTCCCACTACCCGATCCTGTTTGTGCCCCTGGGCACACTCTCGCCATTACCATATCCATTTTCTCCCCAGAAGGTCTACTGCCTATCATGATTGGCACTGGGCCTCTGCGTGACAATCAGGTTACGAAATAAACATCAGAGACTTCGAGTGCTAGTACTTGGTCTCGGAGTTTGAACACTTCTTCATTCTCGTTCCATATGCTAACCAAATACTACAATAGCTCAAGTTGAGCTCTTAAACATGGTGTGAGGAAGAACTTCTTGAGACCACAGTCCCAGAGGGCGTTCATGCAAGCTTCATTTTCCATGGCCATTTCGTCCTCTTCCCCATGTTCCCTCTCCTTCCACTCAATCACCATTGTGCCTGGATATCTGCACCAACATGGTCAAAAACACCTTATTAGATCTCTGCAACACTTAAAAATTCATTTGAGTGGCTCACATTTTGGTAAATTAACGCAGAAATTTGAGTTACGCCATTGGCGCGACTGTTTTGCTAACAGTCGTGCCAATTGGCGTGACTCCTTTGCAAAAAGGAGCCAATTGGCGCGAGTTCGTGTCCGATACCCGCGCCAATTGGCCGAGCCCTAAATTTGCAAAAGGTTCCCCCAGAGGTCAAATACACAATGGAAATTTACAAAAAATGAATCAAAGAAAAGCTTAGGGGAGCGCCTCTTACTTGGAACGAACGAGAATCCGGATGATGTACTGGATTGGTCGCAATCACTGCCGCAAGTTCGCACACCAAAAGCTCACTGTTGCTCTCCAAATGAGGTAAAAAGTAAAAGTGAATATGTTTTACTATTTTTGGCATATTTATAACTTTTCAAAGTCAAATTAGGTTTTGGAAGTCATTTTCCCAATATTTTAATATATTTTGTCGAAAAATGGATTTTACACTCACTCTTATGTGCAACGAAAGGTTTTTACGCGGCTTGGACAGTGATACGAGTTGTATTTTATACTTTTTCGGACTCGATAAAAACACAAAAAAAGTCATTTCTGGAGTCATCTTTCAGCTCTTTTCTGATTCTCTAATCATGAAAAGATTGTCGAGTCCCTTATTGTTTCAATCTTGTTAAAGTGGCTGCGAAACGACATCTACCCAGTATACGTTTACGCCTTTTTTCGGGCTGGGATATATTATTTACGAAAAAGGAATACCCTAGCCAATCGCGACTAGGAGGTTTTCTCAGACATAGTTTTCTACCTTTTCAGATCTGAGAAACTATTTATGAAAAGGGACTGGTGGAGTTTACTTTTCTGTTGTCTTTTCAAACTCTCTAAACATGAAAAGACGTCGAGTTCTTCCTTTGTTAGACTTGTTAAACCCTGATGACATCGGATTTAGTCGTAATGACGATATTCGAGTTCCTCCTTCCTAGGGCTCGTTAAATGTACTAGGATGGATTCGTCCGAATGACGAACTTATATTACAAGCATATGCTATCCCCTTAAATCCTGTTTTCAAAAATAATTGGGGTACTCGTCAGAAATGGTGGGGAAAAATGGAACTAGTATCGTCGTCATGTCGGCAGTATGTCGCTCTTGAACATGGCACCTGTCTGCATTCGTGTCAGGTTGGGGACATCTCATCTCATTTTCTGTTTTCCTCCGTGGGTTTGGGTGATCCTTTTTACCTCTCATCTGCTCTTTGCCTCGTCATCATGACCTCTGATCTTTTGACGTCAAATACTGCCAAATCCACTGTCGTGCCGCCGATATGTTCAAGAGAAGTTGACCTCTGCAATTTTAACCTTCCTCTGATTCTCATCTGGTCCTGATTCACAAACATTATTTTCCTCTGTCTCGCGTCGATGATGTGGGAAACACTATGGCCCACCTTCGATCAAGGTCACTTCCTGTCGACTTCAGCTCATTATCCAGGAAGTTGATCTAGAGACTCCCTTCCGGTTCCTTGGAGCCTGCATGCCTCAATGGCAAGTTCTTCGCATTTGACGCAAGGTTTTTCATCATTGACCTTCGATCGGATGATTCTGCGGGTGTTCGATGCCAGCTCACTGTTCCCACTCCGTGGATTGTACCTATAGTACCTTGAGGGCCATTGTCATTATTGGTGGTTCCTCTCGCGTCTGTTAACAGCTTTCATCATTGGCTGGTAATCAGACGATGTTCTTGCATGTTCGACTTCAGCTCACTTATTCACATGCCTGAACTTGTACTTTGTTCGGATCGAGATGGAGTGCAAGACCCTGGGTTTTTTCTGTTAGAATCCAGGCTGCGATTTTGTGGATTATTATGATTGGTTACATGACTCGATGATTGGATGGTTGCGACCATACCTGAGTTTATTTATCGATCCTTACTGGATGGCTGCGTCCATGCATTGGATCATGATTATTGTATACTCTGTTACGGATGGTTGCGCCCATACCACATATATATCATGTATTTGAGATATCAGTTGTACTTGTCTACGCAGGTTTTCCGACAGCAGTGTTTTCAGTTGGGCGCGTTCTTGTAAAGCATTTCACCCCTTTCTCTCTTTCGGGCCTCATGCTTTAGGGGGCATCTGTTACACAGTAATTTGTCACCATCCCTGCAATCCCTCATCCCGCACATTGGAGGGCTTATTCTGTGACCTGTGAGCAGTGACATGACCTGAAACCACTTTCATGGCATCCCCCTTGACAAGGAAAATCATTCCCCTGAAGACAAATTCCTGTGAAAAGCCCTAAAAATAGCCTTTTTATCCTTGGCGCGACTAGCTAGTTCAGCCCTCGCGCCAATGGGGGAAATCCACCAAAGAGGACGCGCCAACTGGCGCTCTGTCCCAATGTATCACCCGCGCCAGGCTTAATAAGGAGTGTTTTTTAAAAATGAATGGCGGAAGTTTGATTCCAACCAACTCCTAAACGAGTCTCTAAAATGAGTTGGGAGGTTTGGCTCCGGATCTCCATGTAGGGGAAGTGGTTTTCCACCTATCATGGAAGCTTCCTTGAGGATAGGGCCAATCCAACCATTGTAGGGATCCCAACTCCCCTTCCACCATCTATATAAGCTTGTCATTTTCCCTTTGCAAGCTAGCCTGAATAGAGCTGAATCAATTGTAAGGAGATTATCGTCAGACAGCCAAAGAGAGAGAGACTTGTCCTTTTCCCGACGAGCTTTTCCGAGACGTACTCCTCTGTCGACCCGCCGAAGGAAGATCCAGCGTCAGAGCTTAGGTTGTATCTTTCTTTGTTTTGATTAATAAGAAGCGACTTCGATTATGGTTCCACTCAGATGTTTATGTTTTATGTTATGAGTTGTATCTTCTCTGATTGATACATAATTGCATGTATTAGGTTTTACGCTTGTGTGTTTGTTGTTTCTTCTTGTGCATGCAGGTGTTCGATCGCATTGAGCGGGAGAATTGTGATCTGCCAAAGTAAGGGACGGAAGCGCCATCTTCTCCACAAACGACGGCAGCGTAGGAATTAAGGTAGGCCTCTTGTCGCATCTTGATCTTTTGCAATTAGGAACTTGCGTCTTAGCGTGACTCAGTTGTTGCTAGACCCAATCTGGGCTAGTAGGGATCGCCTCTGTCCGCAGAGGGGATTTACCTCTCCAACAATAAGGCATTCAGGTTGGAAAGAAAAATTGAATGTAAAATTATGGCGACAAGGAAGCCTACCACTCACTTCTATAAAGATGGAAGTGTTGCTACTCCTAGATTTCCACAACCTACAAGGTTGACACCACAACAATTGGAAGAAAAAAGAGCAAAAGGGCTTTGCTACAGTTGTGATAGAAAATACACTAAAGGTCATAAGTGTGCTGAGAAGAAATTATTTTACATAGATTGTAAAGAGGAAGAAGAAAATGAACAAGAAGAGGATATACACCAGGAACCAACCCAAGAAGAGGAAGAAATGAGTCTGACCATATCGTGTAATGCATTGGCAGGAATTACTACTCCTCAAACTCTCAAGATAGAAGGACATATCAAGAAGAAAAAGGTAATAGTGTTGATTGATTCAGGTAGCACCCATAATTTTATTCATTGTAAGGTAGCCAAGGAATTAAATTGTTTCCTATACCCAGCACCAGAATGTCAAGTGATGGTTGCAATGGAGGAACTATAAATTGCTCTGGAAAATGCCATAATATTAAGCTAACCATGGGGGAATATGTATTGAATATTCCAATGCTTTCCATTCCTATGGGAGGTGCTGATGTTGTACTAGGAGTACAATGGTTACAATCGTTGGGGATGATGGCTTTTAATTTTCAAGAAATTTTGTTGAAATTTTTTTCAGAAGGAAAGGAAGTCGAATTACGGGGTATTGCAGGGAAGCTAGGAAGGATAATAAGCTCTAATGTCATGACAAAGCTTCTAAATAAATAACAATGAGGCGTAATTGCACAATTATGCTCACTAGAAGTTCCAACATCAAAATCATCTATTTCTGCAGATCTCCAACAAGTCTTGGACAATCATTCCAAGGTGTTTGAAACCCCCAAAGGACTCCCACCTATTTGTGATCATGATCATGCTATTCATTTCATTCCAAGAAGTATTCCTCCAAACATCAGGCCTTATAGATATCCTTATATCCAAAAGAGCGAAATTGAATGTATGAGTGCATAAATGTTACAGGTGGGTATAATTCAACCTATTCAAAGTTCTTTCTCTGCTCCTGTAGTATCGGTACAAAAGATGGATGGATCATGGCGAATGTGTCCGGATTATAGGGAGCTCAATAAGCTCACCATTAAAGATAAATTTCCCATTCCTGTGATTGATGAATTATTGGATGAATTACATGGAACAATTTATTTTACAAAGTTGGATCTTCGTTCAGGATATCATCAAATTAGAATGAAGACTGAAGATATTCCAAAAACAGCATTTCGAACTCATGAGGGTCATTATGAATTTTTTGGTCATGCCTTTTGGCCTTACCAATGCACCTTCTACATTTCAAGGGTTGATGAATTCCATTTTCAAACCCTTCCTTAGAAAATTTGTGCTAGTATTTTTTGATGATATACTAATATACAACAGGTCTTGGAAGGATCATGTTCAACATGTCGACAGGGTGCTCAAACTATTGCAGAAGAAACAATTATATGCAAAAACATCCAAATGTTTCTTTAGAGTAAAAGAGGTGGAATATCTTGGTCATATTGTATCTCACGTGGGTGTTAAGGTAGACCCTAACAAAATTAAAGCCATTAAGGAATGGAAAGTTCTCGAAACCATAAAGAAGTTGCGAGGATTTATCGGGTTAACAGGGTATTATCGCAAGTTTGTTAAGAATTATGGGAGAATAGCAGCACCTCTAACAACATTATTGAAGAAAGATGCATTTTCATGGACTCTTGAAGCAACTAAGGCCTTTGAACATCTTAAAGAGGCAGTGTGCCTAGCACTGGTCTTAGCTACACCAAACTTCACAAAAACCTTTATTGTGGAATGTGATGCCTCAGGAAATGGAATTTGTGCTGTTTTAATGCAAGAAGGAAGACCCATTGCTTTTAAAAGTCGTCCAATCAAAGGAAATTATTTACAGAAACCTATTTATGAGAAGGAAATGTTAGCAATATTGCATACACTAAAGAAATGGTAAACTTACCTAATGGGAAGACACTTCAAGGTAAAAACTGATCATGATAGTCTTAAACACTTTTTGGAACAAAGACTATCTTCAGAAGAGCAGCAAAAATGGGTCACAAAGATTTTGGGTTATGACTTTGAAATAATCTGCAAAAAAGGGAAGTTAAATGTTGTTGTAGATGCACTCTAAAGAAAGAATGAAGATGTGGAAGCATTGCTTTGTGCCATTTCTATTATCCAACCAGATTGGATAACCGAAGCAAGATAGACAGAATAAGGATGAAGAAGTGTGGACACTCATTCAAAGGTGAAACTCAAGACATCTAATACTTAGTTGGAAAAATGATTCCTTATGGTACAAATATCGCTTATATCTTTGTAAGAATTCCCAACTAAAACAAAATATTATTTTGGAATTGCACACTTCTCCTTTAGGAGGACACTCAGGATTTTTAAAAACTTACCACAGGGTGAAGAAAGAAGGTTTTTGGGATGTCCTTAATTCTGATATTCAAAAGTTTGTGGCGGAATGTTTGGTTTTCCAGCAGAATAAAGTTGAGACAATTAAGAACCCAGGTCTTCTACAACCTCTATCCATTCCGAGTCAACGTTGGGAGGAGATTTCAATGGATTTTATCACAGGTTTACCTAAGTCCGAAGGAAAGAGTGTCATCATGGTGGTAGTTGATAGACTTACAAAGTATGCACACTTTTGTGCATTATCTCATCCATTTAAAGCAAGTACAGTTGCTACTACATTTATGGACACAATTCAAAAGCTACATGGAAACCCAAGGGTTATTGTGAGCGACAAAGATCCCATTTTTACTGGAAATTTTTTGACGGAGTTATTTTCTTGTTTGGGTACTCAATTAGCTCATAGCTCATCTTATCATCCTCAATCTAATGGTCAAACCGAGATAGTAAATAAATGTTTGGAAGGATATCTTCGTTGTTTTGTATCTGATAAACAAACACAATGGGTCAAGTGGTTACCTCTTGCTGAATGGTGGTATAACACTTTCTTCCATACTGCAGCAAAAATGACCCCATTTATGGCACTTTATGGATATCATCCACCATCCATCACATCATCTTTAAGGGAAAATTCGAAGGTTCAAGCAGTGGAAGATCACATCGATCATCAACAAGAAGTTCTCCAACTCTTAAAGGATAACCTGAATTTGGCACAAAATCGAATGAAACAACAGGCAGATCAACATCGCAGCGAGAGAAGTTTTGATGTAGAAGATTGGGTATTTTTACGGCTACAACCATACAAACAAATGTCCCTCAAGCAAGCTAAGAAGGATAATAAATTATCACCAAAGTACTATGGTCTTTACAAGGTGTTGCAAAAGATTGGTACTATGGCATACAAATTGGAGCTTCCTGCTTCTTCGCGAGTACATCCAGTTTTCCATGTTTCATGCTTAAAGAAGGTTATGGGAGAAAATCTTCCAGTTCAAACAATATTGCCAGAACTCGATGAGGAAGGAAAAATCATATTGGAACCAGAAGCGGTCATGGAAACAAGAACTCGACAACTACGGAATCGATCAATTTCAGAGTATCTCATCAAGTGGAAGAACTTACCCACTGAAGATTCTACATGGGAGCATGAGAATTTTATACAGAAGCACCCAGAGCTACTCAAGCATTGAGGACAACACTTTTTTGAAGGAGAGGGGCATGTTAGGTCCCTATATTACTAGTATAGTCCCTTATTGTTGTTAGTGTAACCCCCTTATTGTTATTATTGTACCCCTGTAACCCCCATATTGTTACTATTGTGCCCTTAAATTATTATTGTTAGGTCGGCTAGGATTACATTGTGGCCCCTCTAGGATTACATTGTGGCCCCATGGACTCCTAAATATAGAAAGGAGGTTTTGTAATTTGTATCATCCAATAATTGTTCATTCATGTAATGTATTGGAGGTTGCCCCCTCGAAGTGGCTTATTTCTAAGGCGTTGATATCTCTTTTCTTCTATTTTTGGAGCTGGTTTCACGACACTCTTCCTCTCTCTCCCTTTCTCTCCTGTGTCCCTCTATCTGTCCACCCCCCCCCCCCCGCCCCAAAACACCCATCTCTCTCTCTATCTCTTCCCTCCAATCCTCTCTCTTCTTCCATCACTCTATCTTTCTCTCCAACTATGTTAGTACATCCCTCCATTTTTCCTTCTCTCTCCTTCTCTCCCCCCTTGTCTCCATTACTCCTTCTATGTCTCTTTATCTCATCCCTCAACATACAATATCTCTCTCCATCTCTCCCTCCTCACTCCATCTATCTCCACTTATCACTCTCTATGTTTTTCTTCTTCCCTCCCTCTCTCGCCCTCCAAATCCATCTCTCTATCCCTCCCTCTCAATTCCTCCTCTCATCCTTCCTCTCTCTCCCTTTCTCTCATACCTCCCTCTCCATCCACCATTCTTTGTCTCTCTCTCTCTCTACCCTCCAATCCTCTCTACTTATCTCTCCCTCCCTCTCAATTCCTCCTCTCATCCTTCCTCTCTCTCCCTTTCTCTCATACCTCCCTCTCCATCCACCATTCTTTGTCTCTCTCTCTCTCTACCCTCCAATCCTCTCTACTTATCCCTCCCTCTCTATTTCTCCCTCTCCCAACTCCATATTTATGTCTCCCTCTCCCTCTCTTATGCTTATCTACCTCTCTCACTCCACTTCCTCTCTCTCTCGTCATTCCTCCTCTCCCCTCTCCTTCCGTTTATCTCCATCTCTCCCTTTTCATAACCCTTATTTATCCATCTCTATCATATGTCTTTTTTATTCCCTCCCATATATCTAGAGTTAATATATATATATATATATATATTGTATTAATCCAAATTTATTAAATTTAATAATATAAATATTATAATATATCAATGTGAATACTAGATTTTATAATAATAATAATAATAACAATAATATTAAAATTAATATTAATAATTTAATATTAATGTTAGGGTTAACACTGTTTTTTTTGCATGGTACCAATAATAATTTGGTGGATGGTATTTGACCCATAGGGTTGGTATATAATTAGATGACGATTTCTAATCCAATGACATATATTTTTATTTATTTACCTTACATATTTATAGCTCTTTTATATTTATTTATTTATTTAACATGCCTCTTTTATAAAATATGGTCTTTGGCCCATGGTATTTGACCCATGGTATTAATAATAATTTTGTCCCATGTTATTTGGCCCATAGGCTTCACGTAAATAAAAGTTCTTTTTTTATTTTTTGTAAATATAAAGAGGTTTATGGAGTAAATATAAAAAGGGTTTTTATTTATTTACCACACCTCTAGTTTACTTATATTTTTATTTATTTACCATACTTCATGAGTAAGTATAAAAACAGGTTTTATTTATTTACCATACGTGTGGTTTATTTATATTTGTATTTATTAACCATATGTCTTTTTTGAGTTTTCCTAAACTTCTTCATATTTTAAATTTATATTGTCAAAATCCATTTTGATGGCTTCCTACATACCTTTTTTTTTTCACAAAGTCGGTTGCTGATTAATATTCAAAAAAAGGGAAGAAGCGATGCTCCAGGATTACAAGATAGCATTGGCGGGAAGAGGACCAAATGTCGCTATTTTTAGTGCCAAGTTTTTTGTTTTTTTTTTTTGTTTTTAATATCTGGCTAGATTTACAGTGAGAAAGGAAGTAGTTGAATAGATTCTAACGAACTGGAGTAATAAAAAACAGGCTTTGCATTTCATAATTGAAATTTGAAAGTATGATGAGATTGCCGCCCGTTGAGGTCTTCATCCGTTTCATAATGCTGCGTTGTGCCAAATTTGACTGGTCATCGTGACAGGGAGCAGATAAGCTGTCTGCAGAGACAGAGGCGGACAGAGGCATAGTAGTCAGAGGCGCAATTAAAATAAAAATAGAAGAGCTGGGAAACGCATAGACGTGGTGCGCTTGCTGGTTTGAACAGGGATCGATGAAATGAAGATTGACAGAGGTCAAAGGATGACTGAGTGCGTTCAAAGGATCATGGGAAAAATTATACACTGGAGGGTGCGCAGAGTTTAAAGGACTGTCATAGAGGAAGAGAGATTTTGAAAGTGCAGAGTTTGTATATGTGGTAATCATATTCAAGGGACAAGTAGTTGAAGTTTGAGACTTTGCCGAGGGTCTGTGCATGAGTTTTCGGAAACCAAGAGCAGAGATCTACTGAGGGTAGAAATTACTGAGGAGTATAAATCTGTTCATGGCAAGAAAAAAAGTTGATCTGAGCCGTTACATCGGAGGTTTCCAACAGAATGAGAACATGCTCTGTTTGCCCTTTTATCAGCTTCTTTGTTGAGGGTTCGAAGAACATGATAAAAGAGATTCCCTTTCATCTGTTGATAAATGGTTTGGCAGCGCCCTATGATTTGCTGAAGAATCAAATTGGGGGCTTTTCTGTTGCATATCATCAACCTGATAACAATGGCTGAATATCCAATGATAACAGTTGTGTTGATGCCAAGTTTATGAAGCTGAAGCAGACCTTGGTAGAGAGCTAAGGCTTCTGCTCTGTTGTTGGATAAAGTGCCCAAACCCCATTCGTAATCCACTAGAACATCACCATTGCCATTGCAGATGAGTCCTCCAACCCCAACCATCCCTGGGTTGGACTTGGAGGCACCATCAAAGAAAAGATAATGTGTATTGAAATTCCCGAGCCATCGTGCAAATTCCTCTTCTTTCATCCTGAGTTTCCAGCTATACCTGGAATTGTTTCTGCTACTGGGATTGTTTCTTTTTTGTTCTATATTGTTTCTATCTAGAAGATACCCTATGTAATTTCTTTCTTCAACAAGGAGGTCCAGCGTGTTCAATTTCCCTTGACATTTCGTGGATAGGGCTTCCAAATTGAGACTCCAAGCTTTGTTGTAGAGCTTTCTGACGCTGGTTTCTTTACCTTTGAAGATCATGCGGTTTCTTGTCAACCAGATGTTCCATAGAAGAGTACAGGGCAGGGCATTCCAGACCCTTCGAGCAATGTTGTTTGTTTTTTTTCTCCATGGGTAGCTTTTTTTCCATATGTGCAATGCTTCAAAGATGCTTGTGCTAGGCTCCCAAGGGAGATCTTAGCTCCGAAAAGCTTCCTTCCAGCAAGCTATAGTAAAAGGGCAGTCTATGAAAAGATGTTGGCTTGTCTCTTCATCAGATTGACAGTTTGGACAACGAGAAGGCCCAATTATTCCTCGCTTTCTAAGGTTCTCAGAGGTGAGGACTTTCCCTCTGAGGAGGGTCCATAGAAAGAATTTGATTTTTGGAAGAGATTCTGCCTTCCAAACTAATCTCCACTGTGCCCAAATAGACATGGGGAATTCATTTTTTCAAATCTGGTGGTAGGCAGCCTTTATGGTATAGTTAGTACCTAATGGATCCCATCGAAAATCATCAGCAACGAAGCGTTTGGAAGGAGCTATACCATGGATATGGGTTTGCAGATTGTTGAGGCTTATTTCTATGTCTGTCGGTATGCGAGGGAAGGTCCAGCCTTTCCAGATATGAGAGTGGGTATCCCATTGAGAGATCTGGTCCAGAGTTTGAATTCCTGTGCTGTTAAAAAAGTCTAGAATCTGTTGTGTTCTAGGCCATCGACTTATGGGTTGTTGCCCCATTATTTTATCATCCCCAATCCTAATATGGTTGCTGCCTTTGGGCACTTTGGAGGTGTTTTGTTCAAGAAATGATAAAGCTTTCTTACACATCCTCCAGATTTTAGAGCACGTTCTGTTAGGGGGCTCAAGTTCCAAAAGCTGATGCCTTGGGAAGCCGAGGTATTTTTTTTCTAGAACTGTCTTCCACCAAGCGTTCTTGCCAGTAATGAATCTCCAAACAAGTTTGCCAGCAAAGGCAAGGTTTAGGAGTTTGGGAGATCTGATTCCTAGCCCTCCTTTTTCATGCGGTTGAATGATCTATTTCCAGCTTACCAAGTTATATTTTTTTGTTTCAGTTCGCCCTCCTTGCCAAAGAAAATGACGAAGGAGGGCATCCATTTTATTATGAAAACTGGCAGGGGCTTGCATGAGCGTAAAAAAATACAAGGGCAGGGAAGAGAGACCTGCTTTAAGAAGGATGAGGCGCCCTGCTGGATTAAGCCAAGAGGTGCCCCATTGCTGTATCTTCCTTTTCATCTTGTCAATAATAACTTCCCAGGCAGCAGCTTTCAGGTTTCCAGTACTCACTGGCATGCCCAGATAAGTAAAATGCTCCCAGTCCAGCTTACATGGAACTCCAAAAGTATTAGCAATTCTATGAATAATTTGTGCCGAAGTGTTCCATCCATATATACAGCTCTTGTGGTAATTTATCACACCTCCGGAATAGCTCATGTATTGATCTAGTAGAGCTTTGAAACGGCTGGCTATGATATTTGAAGCTCCCCCCATTAGAAGAGTATCATCAGCAAACTGAGAATGGTTGATGTTCTTGACTCCATTATCGAATTTAATTCCGGTGATGAGGCCCATGCGACGGTTGAAATCCAGAGCTCTGCTGAAGGATTCAGCCATCAGAATAAATAGATAGGGTGACAGAGGACAACCTTGTCTTAGTCCTCGAGTAGATTGGAAGGATGGTCCGGGTCTACCATTAATAAGAGGGGAGATCCATGGACCTGTAATGCAGGCTTTAATAAGGCTGATGAAGGTTGTAGCAAATCCCATTTTTTCTAGAACGACAAATAAGAAGGAGTGCCGGACACGGTCGAAAGCATTGTCTAAGTCTAACTTTAAGATGAAGCCGTTTTCATTTCTTGCTTGACTGGAGTGTATAGCCTCTTGGACAAGAAGGATGGAGTCTGAGATTTGTCTATTGGCCAAAAAACCCCCTTGATTTTCAGAAATGAGAGAGGGTAGGAGAGGTTTAAGGCGTGTAGCCAAAAATTTTGTCAAGATTTTGTAAGATGAATTACACAGCGATATGGGTCGAAAACGAGAAAAGGACAAGGATCGATTTTCTTTAGGAATGAGAGCAAGATGGGTGGCATTGGTAAACCCTCCTATTTTGCAATTTCGTTGAGTCCATCTTAGCATCTTAACAAGGTCTTTTTTAATTGTTCCCCAGTAAGTTCTGTAGAAACAGATTGGGAAGCCATCTGGACCTGGGGCTTTATCTGGCTGAAGCGTCCAAATGGCACTTTGTATTTCGTCTTCAGTGATTTCTTTTGTCAAATCTGCATTGATTTCCTCACTGATTCCTTTGGGCATGTGTTGTAGTAGATTTGAGTAATCCTCTGTTTCCTTTATTTATGTTAAGAGGGAGTGGTAATATGCTGAAGCTGTTTGTTTGATGGCTGCTTGGGTTTTTTGAGGGAGGCCTTCCTCATCATTGATCATGGTGACATTATTTTTTACTTTCCTGACGGTTGCTTGCTTATGGAAGAAAGTAGAGTTTTTATCTCCTCCTTGAAGCCAAAGCTGCCTTGACTTTATTCTCCATTTCTGCTCTTCTTCTCTATTGGCACGGTACAACTAATAATATAAATCACTTTCTAGTGCTTTATCCTCTTGGGAGAGCCCATTCTCCTCTATTTTTCTATGATTTTCTTTCAGTTTGTCTTTTATATCAGCTTTGGCATTTTCTGGCTCTTTATAATGCTGCTTCACCCATTCCTTCAAGGCATATTTTGTATTTTTCAATTTACATTCCCAAATGAACCCCGGTGATCCTTCTATGTGTTGCTGCCATGCTGCTTTAACTATCTGATCCACAATTGGATTGTTGCGCCAAAGGGAGCTATATTTAAAAGGCAACGGCCCCAAGGGGCAGTGTGTCTCAAGGACAATGCTGGTGGGGTAGTGATCTGAAGCTAAATAAGGAAGAATTTCAGCATAATCTGTGGAGAACTCAAAGAGGAGAGTGGTGTTTATCAGAATTCTATCAAGCCGCTCCATTATGTTATCTTTGCCCAATCTACGGTTATTCCAAGTATACCTCCGGTTTTTTGGAATGATATCAACTAAATCGTATTCTTGCATGATGTCCTCCAGCTTTGCTCTATAAGGATCAAATGTAAAGATACCTCCTCTTTTCTCATTGGAATGTAATATAAGGTTGAGATCTCCCCCAAGGATGATATTGCTATTGTTTTCAACTTGGATGTCTTCTTGTAGAGTGGCCCAACATTGCTCTTTGTCTCTAAAATGGTTTGGTGAATAAATATTGTAGATGACTATTTGTTTGTGCTCTGCTTGCTTTTCTAATGTGACTTTAACCCAAAATTGACTGATAGTGTTGGATGTGCATGTCCAAACATTTTTGTTCCAGATAGTGGTGATTCCACCGGAAGCTCCCCTTGCTTCACAAATATGTCCATCATAATGTCTAAGTTGATCTATAATTCCTTTCATCTCTTGCAGTCTTTGTTTTGTCTCCTGAATCATTAATATTCTTGGTTTCTCATGATCTATAAGATCTTTCAGGGCAGAAGTTTTTGAGGGGTGCCCTAGTCCCCTACAATTCCATGATATAACTTTCATCATTGAGTATGTGGGATTCGGAGGGATGCTCGTCCCCCTTGCTCCTTTTGTGTTGTTTCTTTGCTATTTTGACCCAATATATAAGTTTCTATGGGATTTTGAGTTCCCATGGCAATATCTTTTTGGGCATTTTCGTTCCTTTGTTGTTTGCTAGTTTTCCTGCCAGATCTTTTTTTTTGAGATTCTGGATTAACCCCATGCTCTTTCGAGGAGCTCCTGGTTGATCGGGATGGGAGGGGATCAAGGGAGTGGGAGGGAGAGGATTGAGAAAGGGAAAAAATAATGGGGGGATCATTTTCGAGGGAAATCAGGGGATCATTTTCAGGAAGAGAGAGGGCATCAAAAGGGTTTAAGGAGTTCAAAGGAGGGTCAGAGGTTGGGCCCGGATTGGGAATAGGGCCTAGGGAAGAAGAGAAGGGAGTAGTAGTTGAGGGAGAGGTCTTGGGAGGAGCTGAAGAGGGGGAAGGTTTGGAAGGGGCAGCTTTGGGAGGAGCAGCTTCAGAATTTGCTTTCAGGCCAGCTGCAGTCTTCTTCTTTTTACGATTTCCCATTGTTCGTCAGATTGAGCAGGTTCATCATTAACAAGTTTAGAGCAGCGATTGGAAAAATGGCCATATTCATGACATACCTTGCATTTAAAGGGAATTTGTTCGTAGTCCAGTTGTTGAATGTGTGTCCAGTCATCCACCTTTAGCCTGATTGCCTCTGGAAGACCCTTGCCGAGGTCGAATTCAACACATATACGCGCACATGCCTGCATATTATCCTTGGACTCGCTCCGATCAATGTATTTTCCGACAGCATTGCCAATGGCACGAACCGAGTCATCTCCCCAACAGTGGAGCGGGAGATGCGGAAGCCGGACCCAAACCGGGATTGCATTAGGGACATCCAGCTCGGGATCGAAGTTTGGAGTCCATTTGTTCAGATACAGTCCACGAGAGTCCATGAAGTAAGGACCATTTCTGAAGATTAAGTCCTTGTCTGCTCTTGATTCAAAATGGAAGGTATAATAACCTTTCCCGCAGAAGCGAATGGAGATTTTACCATTAACTTTGTCTGCCTAATTCCTTTCAATCCAGCGATGAATAGTTTTCGGTGATGGCCATAAGCCAGTGAATTGACCGATGAGTCCCCGTTCAGCTAGAGAAAGCGCAGCCATTCGAGGGAGTGTAGGAGGCAGCTCGACCTCTTGCAACCCATCTAACTTCTTAACAAACTTCGAAAGCGCAGGGCAAGGTTGTTGGGGCTGTAAGGATTTAACCAAAGAAGAGAAGGCATCTGCAGCAGATTGTTCGTTGGTGCCCTCCGAAGCAGCATCCGAAGGGGCCATGACGGTCCTCGAGTGAGTGAAACAACAGTCAGAGGCTAGGATATACGCGCAGGTAGAGCGCGCAGCATTCCGAAGCCTCAAATAAGCCAAAATGAAGATAGAGTCAGTTTGTGTCTCCAAGCGCCGCACAACAGATCAATGCGCCGCACAACAGTGCCAAAGCGCCGCGCAATCTCAAAGCGTCGCGCAAGGTCAGAGGAAGCACAAAGTTCTTTAAAGATGAAGACCCTACACCAAGAATGATGAAACACGGAGCGCTCCGACGCAGCAACCAGAGGGCCAAGGAAGGCCAGCGGCCTCAAGTGCAGAGGAGACCAGCAGCAGAGGCAGCGGCTAGGTCAAGCGCAAAAAAATATATAAATATAAATATAAATATATAATATATATTTACTATGAACATTTATATAAATAATAGTTAATTTTATTTCTCTAAATATATATTAATATTATTAAATATATTATATCAATATAATTTTTTTTTTCAAACAATAAAAAAAACACCAATTTTTATTATGAAAACCCAGTTACATGATCCATAATATGTATATGAAATTATAAAGAGCATAAATCTTACTATAGGCTACATACATATAACACCACACCAAGGACGGAGAGACTCCCTCAGACTAGGCCTAAATTACCATGCTATTCACAACATAAAAAATTTGTTGTAGTTGAACAAGATTCCCTTAACTTTAGTTGGATCGGGCGATATTGCCTCCCACAACTTTATTAGTAGTAGTGGACCGGTTTGTACCTTTATTGGTAGTCGTGGACTGATTTGTACCCTCGATCTGATCCCTAGGAATTGAGAGTGCTTTTAAGGAGCTGTTATCTGCCATTGGCACTTCCTAATCGAATTGGGACCTAGTGACCTCTTGGCCGGAGCCATCTTGCACTATAAACTCAGACATCATGAAACCCGCACCTAAAGCATTGCGTAAGTGACATAATAAAAAAGGACTGAGATACTTCAAAAATACTAAGAGTTTTTATGCGTGTCCGATATCATCGAGCAAAAAACATAGGAAAATATATCAAAACCAAATCCTGCAAAAGCCATCATCGAAAATATATCAAAACCAAATCTTGAGAATGATACCATCATTATACAGATTCTACATGTAAACATCCCAAAGTTCCACCATCTGCCCATCCAACCCCAAAGCCACAGAATTCTTATAGCCAGCGTCATGCGGACCTTCATGAGGTCACGTGCCCTTCCGCCTCGTTCCAGGTGGAGATAGCTCCCATAAGAGAAACAAATAGCATCGCCATTTGCAATGCTCTGCTAGATAGCTCCTCTGGTTACGCAAGAGCTCGTTTGGTTTATGACATTTTCCTTATTGGCGTTGCTCACATTTGGAAAATTGGAAACCATTATCGGCAACATTCATGGAAATGGAGGTTTATGCCTTCGAGTCTCACAAATTTTGGTAATTGAAGCACAGGAATCTTGTCCCCGTACATTTTACCGGAAATCGAATATATTAAGATGTTGCAGGAAATCAAATATATTAAGATATCCTCGAGAGGTTACACCATTTTGCAGATTTGAAGCAGTAGCATCACCAGAAGAAAGCGGATGAAGCTCACCTCATGAATATGTAATTCCGTGGAGCTAGATTTTTGTGCACTGAAAGCAAACTGAATGTGCCAACTAGATTTTGAAAAGATTCAGAGCGAGAAGTATTTGTTTCGACCGGTTTCGACCTTGGGTCAAATGCCTTGACTTGTTAGGAAATCGCTTGAAGGGAGGCATTTGAACTTCGATTTCAAATTTGAACCTGAAACCCTCGTCGAAGCAACTAGTAATGAGTCGTTGTTGGATTGGTTTATGGGGCATCTCAGTGCCTCGATATACCCTTAAGTTTCAATGAGAACATTGGTGTATGTCTACCGGAACAAAGCAAAACGAAGAGCATTATTTTGCTAACAAACAAGCTGCTACCCAGATCTGTGGTTTTCACAATGCCGTGCGGTTTTCATGCTAACTAAGAATTCTGATCAGGCGTGCAGTTTTCATAATGTCGTGTGCTTTTCATGCTAACTCGAAATTCTAATCAGGCGTGCGGTTTTCACAGTACCGTGCGGTTTTCATGCTAACTAAGAATTCTGATATGGCGTGCGCGTGCTTATGTGGCAGATGACTTTCATGCTAACTAAGAATTCTGATCCAGCGTGCGCGTGCTTACGTGGTGGACGACGAATCTATGAACAGTGTCGTGAAGTAAAACTTCATAATAGAACCCCTTCAGCGTAAATAATAATGTTTCTTTTTTTTTCTTTTTTTTTAAGAATTACAGCCTCTAAGGACAGTACCGTGGTCTAAATCTTGTGCACTCGTGGTTTTCATTTTGTTAAAGAATTTATGTTTTCACTGGTTCTAAAATTATGCATTAGTATATAAAATTATAAGAATTGGTAATTTTTTCCCCAAAAAGGAAAATCGTCTATTCATTGAAAATTAGGAGTACATAAACAAAGAGGTAACACGCATGTGTGGTTCGAATTGAGACTAGCGTAGAAATGAGCCAATAGAAAAATAGTTTACAAAAAATAACATAAAGGAGGAACTCTCACCATAAAGCAGAAATAAGGCTAGATAAATTTAACATTGATTTATACACTAAAATAGAGGCAATCCATCCCAATGAAAACTGAAGAACTACTACATTGAAAACGAGGATTTAACAGATAATTGTAGAAAAGCTTTAGAGAGCGCTTCAACACTAAATTAAGAGAGAAAAATCATTTGGATCAGTTGTTGATTACATGGAACTTGTATAAATCTCTTCCTAAGAAGCTGAAGACCTCTTCGCTCTTGGGTGAAAATCCTCCTCCTGCAAGGCTTTTTTAGATAGGAGGTCAGCTTGTCGACTCCACTCTCTTAAAATGTGCTAGAAGGCCAGGTTTTGGAAAAGTCCTTTGAGATGTTGGATTCAATTCATCCAGTAGGTTAAGGAAAAGGCCCTTAAAGAACTCTTTCCTTCCAACTAATCAATTGCACACTTAGAGTCCCCATATATATGCAATAATGATAAATTCAGAGACTCAACAATAAGTAAGAGAACCTAGGCATTTGTCATTTTAGCTTTAGTATTTGAACTCTCTCCAAAGTTTAACCAAATGTAATAGGATATATTGCCAGGGAGGAAAACATTAGCACCTCTTCCACAAACCCTTGCTTGATAAGCACCATCAGAAAACCCAACATATGTAGAGACAGAGCAGGGAGGAAAAAGAAAGGATATGTTATTGGCAGGTTTCCTGTGTTTAACATAATCCTAAAAGAAACTTGTGATCTGGCCAATAATAACAGGGTTTTCTTTGGGCTTGCCTTAAAAAGTGAGCTTATTTCTTACCTTCCAAATTCCCCAAGCCATGAAAGGGGGAAGTGTTTTGAAATATTCCATGCTTTGATCCCACCAGAGAAGACAATGGTCTAGAGGCTCAATAAGTTCAACTTCCTTGATGTTAAGAGCACCAAGAACTTCAGCCCACCGTGTCCTAGAAAATTCACACTTAAAGAAGAGATGAGGAACAAATTCAAACTCGTTTAGGCAGAGTGGACATGCAGTTGGCCCATAAAAGTATTTTGTCATTAAGGCAACCCATGTTTGAATACAATTCTTTAGAGCCATCCATATAAAACATTTAAGTTTCGAAGGTAAGTGCCAAATCTATATTTGTATATGCCACTAGTTGACCCTTTGTTGTGTTAAGGACTCATAAATTGCATTGTATGCATGACGAGCAGTGGTTTGTCTCGTTGAAGCTTTCCAGGCCTAGGTGAATGAGTCAACTGTAACACCCTCCTCCCACATTTACCCAAGTTAATCAGTCATACCGGGGTAAACATGTGACAAAGAGGTACTGTGATATGATTCAAACTCTTAGATCACCTTAAGGAAGTGGAATTGACAAACCAAAACCTTACTGACTTCCCTCAGGTGCTACAAGACCCCTAAGAGCTAAACCACCCTTCTAGGTGTCCAAACCCTTAGTTACCTATTTTTTCCATGATTTGAATCCTAGTTGCATGCACAAGCCTACATCTATGCGACTGAAAGCCTCCAACTGCATGAATAAGCCTACAAGGGAGTGAATATAGTCTTTTTTTCACAGTTTTGTGCCTCCTTCCACGAAATCTTGCCCCCTTTTCAAAGCTAGACTCCAAGTCACTGCCCAAAACTTGATGAAACTTTCCAAAACAATAAATGACACAAGGAAAAAGCCTATAACACAAAACTTGGTCAATAAATTAACCTAACCAAGCCTAACCATGATGGACATTTTGTCAAACACATCATGAACATGTAATCTACAGGTCATAATTACATAAATGAACATAGGGATCTCATACTTATATGAGAATCGTCAAGAAGGTTTTAGGCCTTTTCACAAAAGTTGCATTATCATCTATTGGTCATACATTCATTAACCATTCATTTACAAATAAAAACATGATGAGAATCGTAGTTAGAGTTTGTCAAAAAACTATGCTTATAACCAACATATAACCAGAATAATAATACCGATAAAACAACCATTAAATCCATATAATAACAAGTGTAAATACTCGTGAAATACAAGAGGGAAAATAACTCTTATTAAGACATGCAAAAGCCAACCAAGTGAGGGACTTCCATGTACTACTCGACCATAGATTGGTGATCCAGGTGGATATTGGTGGCCACCCGCCTATTCCACTTGGGCCCCCACCATTGTCTCTTTCAGCTTTTCAATTTCGGCACAACTTACTATTTTTAGCAGTTTTTCGAGTCTTGAACTTCCAGAGCCGGTTTTGAGGCCCTAAACGACGCCACAAAAGAGAAAAATTGTGAAGGCACCAAGGGTCCTGAGACGCAGACCGCTAAGGCACTAAGCGCGGTTCTCAGGCCACGGGAGGTCCGCATAAGAAAAAGAAGGGGTCCAAATTAGCCGGAATAGAGGACCTCACTCTCACGGAGGACGACTTCATGGAGATCGAGAACACAGTAAATTCGACAACGGAGGATATTTTGACTGACATGCAAGTGCAGTATAAATCTGTACTTGAGGGAGTATAGTCAGGTATCCATGAGCTCAAAATTCAGGCGAGCGCGATACAAGAGAGCGTGAAGCAAGCGAGCATGACAACCTCCAGCCTCGGGCAAATGAGTGCGCAGCCAATCAGCATGGTGCTGCCATTTCCATTAGATAGTCGCTTGCTTCAGATCCCTGCGCCAACCATTATCGTTGAGCCACCTACCTTGCGTGCTTCCCTGCGAGCATGCAGAGAGATTAACATCGATCTCTCAGTGCTACTAGGCAGAAATATCCATGAGATCCACAACATGTTAGTGGATGAATTGCAGTACCGGGAGGCCCGTGCCTTCCACGCTACCAACGAATCTCAACAGCAAGCAACAATGTTGCAATAGAAGCAACAAACAACAAAAGAGGTGCGTTGTGCAGCTGAGGATCGTCGCACTGCATTAAAGGCTATGATTGACCAAGTGTGCGGTGACTTGCCAGAGCTCACTGTCCCTACATCAGTCACGCCAACAATAAAGCTGGAAAGCTTGGTCATTGCACTAAAAGCTTCGCACACAAAGATACAGACTGTCTGGGTCGAGTTTGAGTAACAAATCACTGAGGTGCAGATGAAGCTCCAGCCTGAGACACCGTTGGAGGTCAAAGTGCAGCGCACAACAAAGGTAAAGGATGCCACAACCAGTGTAGCAGCTGCAATGAAAGAATGTGGAATGTTATTAGATGAAGCCATGGGAGTGTGGACAACTATTTAGAACAACCCAATGGTCCAACAGTCGAGAAATGAGCTTCACATCAAGGAACAACAGTTTACCGAAATCAGGATGGCGACGCCCACCTTAGTCACCACGCAGAGGTTTGCTCGACTTCATGAAGGCAAGTAAATTCAGACAGAGATTGAGGACCTCCGCCACCGAGAGCATCTCTTGGAAACCAGGATGCAACCTTGGGTTGAGGAACCCCTGCAGTTGTCGTAGAATCTTGATGGTGCCCTCAAAAGCCTTCATCAAACACAATGAAGCATCAATTTGGCAGTTGAGGGGTCGACAACAACAAAATTGGTTTATGAAGCATAGAGTGCTGCCACGCAGAGAATTGAAGTTATATTGCCACTCCGAAGCTCTGTCGAAGCACTGAAAGCGAAGATGAAGGCAACCACCCCTCAGTGACTCAGGACGAGTCACGAGATTGTGTTGGGGGGCAGTTGGAGCGGGGTCCCCTAAGGTGCATTTTTGGGTTAGTTTTGTCTAAGTTTTATTTCACGTGTTGCGCGCAAGTAGTCAAAGGGGATTTGGGGTGGGTCAAAGTCCCTTAATCATTGTAATGTATTTAAAGGGAGAAACCATGAGTCTCAAACCATGGTTTGAGACCATGGTATGTGCGCGTCTAAATAGTATAAATATGTAAGGATCGAGTCAAGAAAGGATAACTTATCTTATAATGAAATGTTTTGGTTAATGTTTTGATCTAAGTTTGGGTTTGTCTAGGTAGAAAGGCTCTTGCTGGTTGTGTGCACGGAGACCTAAATCCTGGCTGTGTGTGGATTCTACTGGCTGTGTGCGCAGAAGAATTGAATGTATTGAACTGAAAGATCACTTAAATAAAGAAGGCATTTTTGGCGAACCTGGATTCTTATGTGATTGCTTATCTGTTATCCATTTTGCTATTGCATATTTACTTCGGTTAATGGTCAATTGCTTATGTGCGCGAATATTAGTTGATGTTAGATGAATAAATCTTATTGAAGTATATATAATTACCGTGCGCATAATATATTGAAGTATTCTTTGATAATCCACGGAAGGGCTTGATCTGTTGACTGTGCATGCGCGAAGCTATTGTATTATATGCACTAAGTCTAATTAGGGCCACTACATGAAAAGCTTCCTCAGGGTGCAGAAACCTGGTTCCAACAACCCTCCATACTGCTTCGGGTGAGACTTTGATCTGCACAAGCAGGTCATTGCCGAAAGGGCTAGTAGTTGGAGGGTTTTGTTGGTTGCGCAATAACTCTGAACCTGGGTCAGGACCCCTCAAGCCAACAAGCCTCAATGATAAATTTTTTTATGAGGATCAATTCACAGCTTTTGACAGCGATAACTTGGAGCTCTCTCTCTATTCTCTCTCTCTCATAATCTTACATACTTAGAGAATTCTTGAAAAACTTTATCATTGGAGATAGGAAAGCAAAGGAAGGGCAAGAAAGCAAAGGAAATCAATGATTAAGCAGGGCAAAAGTTGGATCAAGCAGTTATAATGGGAATACTTGTAGTTAATGGGTTGCATGTGTGATTTCCTAGCTGGTTCATGGATGCATGGTACATGCATGTGTGTATTTATTTTTATTGTTATCATTTACATGGGTTTTTCCATGTGTGAAAATGGTTTCAACATTGCCTTGCCATTTCAAAATAACCATGTTGTGATGGGGTTCTTTTACTTGATTGAGCTAGATTGCTAGATGGTTTTGGAACTGAGTTAGGTGGTCTCAGGGAAATTCCCAAGGGCCCAGGAATCCCTTAACTGGTAATGGTGGAGCCTGGGTGTGGAGACAGGAGTATTCCTCAAGGTATTGGTGAATAAATCCAAAGGCATTCATGCTTGTATAGGCCTAGTGATCCCATGACCGGTAATGTCGAGATTGCAGTAAATCCTGGTAGTGTAAGTTTATTGTTTGGCCTAGGAATCCCTTGACTGGTAATGGCGGGATACATGGTAGAGGCTGGTTGTATAGATGAGGGTTTCGGGCCTAGGAATCCCTTGACTGGTAATGGTGGGATACATGGTAAAGGCTGAGGAAGCCCTAGTTGTTTTGTTGTGAGTCCCATATTCTTGCCTAGAATATGACACGAGGGTGATTGGCTGAAAGAAATATTTGGTTAAGCCCAATTGATCCGAATTTATGTAGGAACGCAATAGAATACACATATAACCATAAATACAAATATGCAGCGGAAATAACACTTCATTTCATTAATATCAAAGAGCTAAAATTTGCTTACAGACAAAATGGAAATAAACTAGCTAGGGCGCTGGTAGCTTATCTCTGAGAAGAGATGTGGCAGCTACAGGCCTCTGAAATCTATGTTACAATGAGGCTCGAAGGCCTATATATTATTGAGAACAATGGAAAACCCTAAACATCCAAAAAACTAACCCTAGGAGACGAAACGTCAGAATATGGGCCTCGTCATGGTAAATTGGGACATCAATTTCCCGGGGTCGTAACTTTGGCATACTATCTCCGTTTGACGCACATGATACATCGTTAAAAATATCTATCCGAGGAATACAACTACTGACCGCGAATTTGATTCCATAATGGAATCAAATTCGCCAAAGAAATGATGCACAAAAAACGTTGTTTAGGGCCTCAAAACGGCTCCGGAAGTTCAGGACCCGAAAAACTGCTAAAAATAGTAAGTTGTGCCGAAACTGAAAAGTTGAAAGAGACAATGGTGAGGGCCCAAGTGGAATAGGTGGATGGCTACCAATATCCACCTGGATCATTCCTCCCCCCTTAGGAAGCAATGGTCCCCATTGCGTTGAGTTCTTCCATGAGATGAGGAAACTTATGCTGAACTTGGTCACTGGTGAACCACTTGCCTTGGTGTAGGAGTTGGCCAACTTTGACAACCCGATACAGTTGGATCTTCTGTTGGCGAGTGTTCTTGATTTGCATGTCCATGATACAATCTTTGGTGGCCTGTTCCATGCAGTCTGGGTTTAACTCTGTTGGTGTGAGTTGTTTTGCAATGTCAGAGGTGTACAGTAGAGGTAGGAAGTAGGGATGAAGGCGGTCCACATTGAATACTAGGTGTAGACCAAGGAATGGTGGAATACTGAGCTCGAAGGCATTGTTCCCTATAGCTTTGGTGATGGTGTACGGCCCATATCGGAGCGGGTGAAGCTTTCTGTGGGGTCCAGTGAGGTGCTCCTTCTGCAAATGAGCCAGACTTTGTCACCCACCTGGAAGTTGTGTTTCACCTGATGTTGATCATGTCGTTGCTTGTACTTAGCATTGGCTCTGTCCAATATGTCATGAACCTATTGGCGGATGTGCTGAATGCACTCGATGAAGTTGTTCTCTTTGTCAGCTTCAGATTGGACATGAGCCGAATTGGCCTGAGTAGCCGCAAATGGCATGGCTACGTCAATGAGACATAGTGGCTAGAATCCCAAGATCACCTGAAAAGGGCTATGGCCGGTTGAGTTGTGTGGAGAGCCCAGTTATAACTGTGTTGTACATAGGGAAGGCTCTCATCCCATGTGCGTGGATTTCGAACGTGTACATGCACAAAATGTGAACAATCACTGTTGACGACCTCCGTCCGGCCATCTGTTTGGGGATGGAAAGTTGTGGACTCGGTGAGGCTTCGGTGTCCAGCAGAGATTGACCGCGGTGAGGCCGACCCAATGCGTCGAGGAACCCGTTGTCCCGATTCGAGATGATAGATCGTGGGATCCCAAAGTGCACCCACACTCGTTCAAAGAAGAGTTTAGCAGTGGCTTCTACTGTGATATTCTTCTTGCAGGCTTCCATAATGGCCATCTTTGAGAATCTGTCGATGACCATGAAAACACAGTCATTTCCATGCTTAGTAGAAGGAAGGTCCGACATGTAATCCATGGAGATGGATTCCCAAGGTCGACTAGGGGTAGGTAGCGGAGTATAGAATCCTTTCTTCTTGATGGTCAGTTTGGCAATGGCGCAAGAAGTGCAGGATCTAATGTACTTCCCGACATCTTGTCGAAGGTTTGGCCAATAGAAATACTTCTGCAGTACTGCCAGTGTTTTCTCTACCCCGAAATTCCCAACGACTCAAATGTAGTGTGCTTCCCATATCACCTTGGCACGCTCGCTTAAAGGATCACAAAGGTGTCCCAGGTGACATAACAATGCATCTTAGAGGTGAAAATTTGGAACTTGCGTACCCCCCAAGAGTGCTTTGTATGTGTGACCGAATTCTGGATTGCTTTTGTAGAGAAGCGGCCAATCATAAGTCTCGTGCCCACAAGAGTTGAGAACGATGGTTAGCGCCACAATCGGTGGTCGGTTGAGGCAGTCTGCAATATTATTGGTGCTACCCTTCTTGTACTTGATGTTCAAATGAAACAGTTGCAGATATGTGGACCACTTCTGATGACGATCGTTCTGCAACTTCCCTTGTGTCTGTATGAACTGCAGGGGTCCGTGGTCTATGTGGATGATTGTTTCCTTCCCCAAAATGTAATGCTTCCATTGTCGACAAGCCTGTACAATGGAATACATTTCTTTGTCATAAGTGGGATACTTGCGGACTGTGTCGGACAATTTCTCACTGTGATATGCCACTGGATGCCCCTGTTGAGCAAGAACTGCCCCAATAGCATAGTCAGAGGCATCCGTCTCGATCTCAAATGGTTGTTGCAAGTCTGGTAATGTAAGCATTGGGGCAGAACAAAGGCGATGTTTCAATTCTACGAAAAACTTTTTTTGAGATTCCAACCAAAAGAATTTTGCTTTCGCTCCTCCCTTGGTGACCTTACTCAAGGGCCAAGTGATATGAGAGCATCCCAACACGAACCTGCGGTAGAAATTAGCAAGACCCAGAAAGCTGCGAAACTCTGTTAGAGTGGTTGGGGCTGGCCAATCCCGAATGACTTGGATATTGGTTGGATCCACATGCACCCCCCTTTCATCAATAGTGTATCCCAAATATTGAACCTGGGTCATGCCAAAAGTGCACTTCTCCAAATTGGCACACAACTTGTGTTGCCGCAGTGTTTGGAGGACTTGTCGGATGTGGTGAAGGTGCTCTTCCCAAGTCTGGCTGAAGATCAGAAAATCATCCAAGTACACCACTACAAATGAGTTGATGAATGGCCGCAAGATGTCATCCATCATCCTCATGAAAGATGATGATCGAGCGTTAAATCAACCTAAAACAGCATGTTGACCATTCAAAAGGGCCCTTCTTGGCGAGGGCGATCTTCCATACGTTGGAGGTTCGATTGGTGCTGGTGATACCCAGGACTTCAAGTCGATCTTGCTGAAATATTTTGCACCTTGGAGTTGGTCCAGAAGGTCATCAATCCGTGGGATTGGGTACCTATTCCGGACAGTGATCTTGTTCAACGCCCGATAGTCAATACAGAGTCTCCACGTCCCATCCTTCTTCTGTACCAACACGATCGGACTCCCACAGGGTGATGAACTTGGTCTGATGTGACCTTTCTGCAACAGCTCCTGAATCTGCCTCTTGATTTCATCATTTTCCAGAACAGAGCGCCGATAGATCGGTCCATTGGGTAGCGGCGCACCTGGGGTCAGATCAATTGGGTGCTTGACCTGACAGTGCAGAGGAACCCCTGTGGGTGAGGTGAAGATGTCCCCGTACTCCTCCACAACCTTATCCATTTGTTGTTTTCGTGCAGAGGAGCCTTGTCTGGAGGTCGTGGCCATAGTCTTCTTCTTGCCCTGGGGTCGGATCATCAGGAAAACGAATTTCCTGGTTTGGGAAATGAGCTTACTGCATTGTTTGCAATAACCAAAGAGGTAGCGCGGCAAGCGTTGGTACCTCTAGTATCTGTCTGACTGTTTCCCAAAGTAACAATATGCTTGCTGAGGGTCGGGACTCATACACGGCATGGCTTCCCATAAGTATGGTTGGCCTAATAATACATCACAAACATCAAGAGGGAGCAATATACATAATACCTCATCTAGTGAAGGCTCTCTGTTGTGGGAGCACAAGAAGGGTAGCACCAATAATATTGCAACCTACCTCAACTGACCACTGATCGTGATGCTAACCACCATTCTCAACTCTTGTGGCACGAGACTTCTAATTGGCCACTTCTCTAAAAGAGCGATCGAGAATTCAACCACACATACAAGGCACTCTTGGAGGGTACACAAGTTCCAAATTTTCACCTCCAAGATGCATTGTTATGTCACCTGGGACACATTTGTGTTCCTTCAAGCGAGCGTGCCAAGATGATATGGGAAGCACATTGCAGTCGATTTGTTGGGCATTTTGGGGTCGAGAAAACAGTGGCAGTATTGCAAAAGTATTTCTATTGGCCAAACCTTTGATAGGATGTCGGGAAGTACATCAGAGCCTGCACTGCTTGCGCCATTGCCAAACCAGGCTTCATCAAAACAACAGGGCCTCTGTCACCTCAACACTCTGCTACCTGCCCCTAATCAACCTTGAGAATCTTGAGAATCCCATCTCCATCGAGCACATGTGGACCTTCCTTCTATAGCATGGAAACAGCTGTGTTTTCGTGGTCATCGACAGTTTTCGAAGATGGCCATTATGGAGGCCTCTGAAGAATATCACGATGCAAAGCCATTTGCTCGCTCTTGCTGAGCGAGTGTGGGTGCACTTTAGGATCCCACGATCTATCAAGTCTATCATCTCGGATAGGGACAACAGGTTCCTCGGCACATTTTGGTCTAGTAAAGCGGTCGTCTTTGGACACCAAGCTCACCAAGTCCACAGCTTTCCATCCCCAAACTAATGGCCAGACAGAGGTTGTCAACAGGATGATTGTTCACATTTTGCGCATGTACAATTCAAAGCATCCACGCACATGGGAAGAGAGCCTCCCCTATGTACAACACAGTTATAACCGGGCTCTCCATAGCTCAACCGGCCAAAGCCCCTTTCAGGTGAGCTTGGGATTCCAACCACTATGTCTCATTGACGTAGCCATGCCATTTGCGGCTACTCAGGCTGATTCGGCTCATGTCCAGTTTGAAGCTGACAAAGAGAACAGCTTCATCGAGCGCATTCAACACATCCACCAACAGGTTCATGACATATTGGATAGAGCCAATGCTAAGTACAAGCAACAACATGATCAACATCGGGTGCAACACAACTTCCAGGTGGGTGACAAAGTCTGGCTCATTTGCAGAAGGAGCACCTCACTGGACCCCACAGAAAGCTTCGCCTGCTCCGATATGGGCCGTACACCATCACCAAAGCTATAGGGAACAATGTCTTCGAGCTCAGTATTCCACCATTCCTTGGTCTGCACCTAGTATTCAATGTGGACTGCCTTCATCCCTACTTCCCACCTCTACTGTACACCTCTGACATTGCAAAACAACTCACACCAACAGAGTTAAACCCAAACTGCATGGAACAGGGCACCACAGATTGTATCATGGACATGCAAATCAAGAACACTCGCCAACATAAGATCCACCTGTATCGGGTTGTCAAAGTTGGCCAACTCCTACACCAAGGCAAGTGGTTCACCAGTGACCAAGTTCAGCATAAGTTTCCTCATCTCATGGAAGAACTCAACGCAATGGGGACCATTGCTTCCTAAGGGGGGAGGAATGATCCAGGTGGATATTGGTAGCCATCCGCCTATTCCGCTTGGGCCCCCACCATTGTCTCTTTCAACTTTTCAGTTTCGGCACAACTTACTATTTTTAGCAGTTTTTTCGGGTCCTGAACTTCCGGAGCCGTTTTGAGGCCCTAAACGACGTTTTTTGTGCATCATTTTTTTGGCGAATTTGATTCCATTATGGAATCTACATTCACGGTCAGCAGTTGTATTCCTCGGATATATCTTTTTAACGATGTATCATGTGCATCAAACGGAGATAGTATGCCAAAGTTGACCCCGGGAAATTGATGTCCCAATTTACCATGACGGGGCCCATATTCTGACATTTCATCTCCTAGGGTTAGTTTTTTGGATGTTTAGGGTTTTCCATTGTTCTCAATAATATATAGGCCTTCGAGCCTCATTGTAACATAGAGTTCAGAGGCCTGTAGCTGCCACATCTCTTCTCAGAGATAAGCTACCAACGCCCTAGCTAGTTTATTTCCATTTTGTCTGTAAGCAAATTTCTGCTGCATCTTTGTATTTATGGTTATATGTGTATTCTATTGCGTTCCTACATAAATTCGGATCAATTGGGATT